>KK499899.1:0-40405 GCA_000688715.1 Glossina pallidipes
CGCAAACATGCAAACGTATAATATTAATAACATAATAAATAAGTGCGGAATAGAAAAATCGAGCTCTCGGTCGCGCTAAAGAAAATATCGATATATAAACGTGGAAAAGTTTAGACAACTAGCTAGTCTTTTACGGGTGACAGAATCTCAAAGGCAATTTCCGTTGTTTGTGCTTTGTTTTCTTATGCAAGACCAAATTTCCGAATATTATTGTCATATTCTACTATATTGCACTAAGGGAATTCTTTTTGTTCTGTGGGGTAGCGACGTGCCGTGCCGTGCCTGCTTATTAATGTCCAATTGTTATGTTTGATGTAGTGAATGCGAGTATTGCAATGGTGTCCGAAAGATAAGTTCTTTGTTTTGGTGTTGTCTCTTCTAATCCGTGTTCAATTGTACATGTCCGTATTCGACAAATTGCAAGGTATTTACTGGTTTTCAACTAAATTTCGTTAAACTTTAATATCGCGAAAATATTTAAGCCATGTCGATAAAAGGTAAGTGCTGGTATTATAGGCGTATAATGATAGTACATCTGTAGATTTTTTTAAGTAATTCGAATTTAATAAGAAATAAAAAAGAAAATGCAATAAACATACAAAAAACGAAATTCCGTTTAAAAAAAGTCAGAAAAATTTTTAACTTTTTCAACTTTGAATAGTGTTTTTGGAGAGTAAACCCGAAGCAAAAAATGACGAAATATTATATAAGTCCAATATTGCTTAGAAAATACATCAACCTATTTAAAAATAATATATTACAATAAATTTAGTTTTAAGCACATTCTCATTTCATATATGCCGGCATTCCTATCATTGAGTTTAATATTTTTAAAAATAAATATGTGCGGATTCGCCTTACGTATACACAATAAAGGATAGAATCACAATGTGTCTCTCATCTCTCTCGTTATTTCCTTCTCAACAGCCAAAAGCGTTTATCTTCGTGACCACCTTGGAACTCTGACTGTTGTCTATCTGTCTGCTTTTTTTTGAGTTAGCTAAATATTAAGCATCTGCTGTGAAGCCTGTCTTCCTGGCTTCCTTTGTTTGTTGTTGTTTTTTATTTTTAAGAGCAAATTGCGAGGAAATTGCTTAAATTATTTTCGTGTTCGATGTTTAGCCTTATACACAAATATATACATTATTATTATTATTATTATTATTATTATTATTACAATATTTTTAGACCAAAAAAATAAAATGTATTACCAAACGGAGAATGAGCACCAACTACTAAGGCTATCAGCTCTTCTTTTTCTTAAAGTTGAAAATTTTATTGATATGTAGTTCGAAAGGTATTTTCAAGATATAACATATATATACATCTTATATATATATATATATATATATATAAGTATATATATACAAATTATGAGAAACTCCATAGAATTGACAGAATACAATACGAGAAATTGTAATTTATATCAAAAACTTTTAAAATTTGAATGAAAATAACTATCAAAAATTTCGCTTATTTCTGGAAAAAAGTGCTTGTGTGCGTCCGTTATAAAATAACTAATTGCAATAGTAATTAAAGAGTGCCATTTACTACGTTACGTGCGTTAGCGAGAGGGATTTTGATGAGATGATTATGTGCTTTTTCTTTTTTTGCAAAAACAATATGTTTGAGAAGAAGACAATAAAGGGACCGATTACAACTACAGTGCAATTATGCAAACACAAATTTATCGTTAGCGGGATAAGCACTCATCGATGATGTTTAAGTGTTTGGCCCATAGTTGTTGCTAGAAATAGAATATAAAAACTAAACGAAGTACGTCAACTGACCGACTAATTTCTACTTAAGGTATAACACCATTCTAACAATCTACGAAAAAGTATATTTTTATTAACTTTTTTCGAATAAAAGAAAAGTTAGTAAAGTAATATTTGAGGATGTTATTAAAGATATAATGAAGTATTAGAATAAGATTACTTTTAAAAAATGTTAAAAAAGCACCATCGATTAGCGTTTGTGCTATACGATGCACGATGCATAGATGTATTTGTAAGATTGCGCTATAGCTGTAGTCGTAACATTAATTGCATTTTATTCACACATATTGTCTATTAAAAAAAGAAAAACAAAAACATATTTGTCTCAACAAAATCTCTCTCACTAATACTCGCTATAAAGACAAAAGTTCTCTTTAATTTCTATTGATCTCATTTTGTTCTTCCTTTTTATCGCTAGTAATTTTTGGAGCATTAGAATAAGAGTTAATTGGTTTTCTTCTCTCTAAGATGCAATAAAACACTCAACATATATGAAAAAGGTACTGTTAATCAGTTCTTATTTGTCAAAAGGTTCGTGCAGTATCGTCCAGGTGGTCAAATTTAAACATTCATGAAAATTATTATATTTTTTAGAAATGATAAAAAGCTAGAATTGAAATCGGGAATTTATTAGAAATATTAAGCACAAATTTAATATTCGATGTATTTAATACAATTATAATATTTGCTATATAAACGAGAAATTAAATATTAGTCATATTATTTGGAAATATTATCAAAAAATAGACAATTACTTGTATTCGTGTTTTTTTAAAGCTTGGTTGCTCGCGAAAAAAAGAACTAGAAATTTTATGTTCGTGTTTGACGAGAAACAAATAGCAAAAACAAACAAAAATACAAACTAGGCAGAAAAGAGATAACAAGAGGACTATAATTATGTATAAACATAAACTTAGAAACGAATGTTGCTTACAAGACAAACAGGTGAATATATATGAAAAAACATTGAATAATAATTTGTGCGTAATGGGTTTTTATAGTAATCGGTAACATATGAAGTTCGTGTTTTACGATGGATAAATAGCAATTGCAATAGTGTTAAAAAACCCCACAAGAGAGATGAATAATCATACTAGTCTTTAATATTTGAAGAAGACAATCGTAAATTTACCTCTGTGCGAAGAAAATGTAAACATTAAAGAAAAGTGTTAGTAAGAGGTTTGCAATTTTCTGTATGTATACATATAAGACTTTGAAGGAATGTGAGCGGGGTAAAGTAAACGAAAGAAAACATTTGAAGAATTATTTGTGCGAAGCGAGTTTTTCTAGCAATCGGTAACATATTAGGTTCGTGTTTTACGGGTAACAAACAGCAATTAAATAAAAGTATTGCAATAATGTCTAGATATAAGTCTAGGAACGAATGTAGGTTATAAAGCAAACCAACGCAAAGGAATAAAATGCGTGAGGAAAAGATTTGAGTAATAATTTGTGTGAAATCATAATAGACTAAAACTTTTGTAGCAATTGGTAACATATTAATTCTTATACTAATCGGTAACATATTAGGTTCGTATCTTTCGAGTAATAAATAAGAAAACCGCTGTAATTGAAAGTAATCACCTAACTCCTTCTGTAACTGAGGGAAAAGAAATCAAATGCACTTTGTAAATGCGAGAATAGAACAAGGTAAGTGAAACAAACGCATAACGTATATAAAAATGAATATTTAAATGCTTTCAATAAAGGTCGAAGAGTTTTTAAAGGCATACTGTAATTAGATCGATACCTTATAATATCAAGATGTTGTTCTAAATAGAAAGAAAGAAAAAAAGTAGTTTTTGATAAACATGAAGAACAAGTTTAGTAAGCAAAACTTATATTTCTTGCTTATTTTTGATATAAGCCGATTACTTGGACTTCTCATATATCTTTCTTCTCTATATGCAATTATTTGCATCAATTGTCTGTTCCATTGAGATTGCTTTAAACGGAAGTAAATATAAAGTGAGAGTGGTGCTGATGGTGAAACTTTTGAAATATTTGGTTCAGTAAAAAAGGTTTGTTCAAAATAGGAAAAAAATATTATATTAACATTAATATTTACCAACTTTCAAAGAAAAAACAATATTCTTCAAAAATTTCTTTCAATTGATGTTCAAAAATCTTCAGAGAGTTCTCTTTAACATTAAGAAAAATTTCTTGTCGCTTTCGAAACCCATTTTCTACACATAAATAAATAGTTTATTCGTAATACATGCATACATATCTATCTGATAAATTTCATTACTCAACAAATGAAATTTACTGCCATATAAACAACATAATTTATGAAATGATTCAGGATTGAATGGCAAAAACCACTTTAACGATAAATTGAAAAAGGAAATCAACAGACAGTCAAATGAAAAACATATTCCACAACATTACACGCAGTCAACAAAAGAAAACCCAAAAATTTTAAAACAATAATTTATAAGAAAGTTTGAAAAAAAAAAGAAATGAGTCATTCTTAAGCAAGACATGGATTGATGGAGGGGTGGGAGAAGAAAGGAAATGGGGAATGTCTGAAGGAACGAATGTTTTCAAATTACATTCAGTGAGAACTATTTAACGCTTAGGAAAAAACATTTCAAAAGCAATTGAACAGCTAGCTTCACAATGAAAGTATATATATGCGTATATACATAGTTTGGAAAAGTGCGGTAGAATAAAGTGAGAAGGTAATTAGATAGTAGTTGTCGTGTTGATATTTTGCACTGTAAAGAAAAAAGTAATGAAAAGCCACTTCTTAGAATTAATAACACTCATCTAATATAAAGTTTATTCTGTCCGGAAATATGATTTGCATTTCATAAAAGTTGGCTGTTTGGTATCGTAAGATATATATTATATTGTAATAATTGAAAAACAATAATTGTAAAGGGACAACTTCTTGCTCTATAGAAAAGAGCATCTTGACGTATTATAAAAGGTGGCTTTTTTTAACAGCAATATAAGACAATTTTGACTAGAGCTAATGTAAAAAAATGCGTTAAAAATTTTGAATACTTACTGACGTTGTTGAACCATACAGTCTTCTTTAGTTACATGCCAGACTTTGGATAGTTGGAACGTTGAAAGAAAGAAACACAAATGTTACGAAATACCGTCGAAAGCAGTAAACAAAAGGTTTGCACAACTATGAACAAATATTGATTGAAAAAAAATCGTGAAATAATTTTAATAATTTCCGAAATCTTGTATAGCCTACAGAAAAGTCTGACATACGTTTTTGATCTGAGCTGCTCATCAAGCATTGCTCTAAACTCAGGAATTTAGATTACTGGAATCATGTATATATAATATAGCATGTGCTTCATATAATACAATTCATAAAGATCGATAATGAAAAAAAGAGAAAGCAATCACGATAGTATTACCAATTTTGAAAATATGTAACAGGAAAAGGAAAACGAAATCAAGAACAAAAGCATATTCAAAAAGAAGATTGAATTGAACGTAAGTAAAATGGCAAAGAAATTGATGCCGGAAAGAAACAGCGACATTGGTTCGCCACTGGTGTCTAAAAAATGCCCAAAAAGCAATATCAATTGCAAATTTGGCTTCAAGCACAGCGTAAGAGAGAAAGCAAAAAAAAAAAACAAAAAGAAATGAACAGAAAACAACGAAACCAGAAAAATAAAGACTCTAAGAAAAGGGTTGGTTTGTATAAAACCCAAACTCAAACCAGCAAACTTAACGCACAGCATGCATTTCTCTACACATGCACCAAGGCGTCTATGCTTATATCCGTTTTTGTTTTCTTTTTTTATTTTTCCCTTCGAACAATTGCTCTTATAAAACTCTAACAATAAAGCAGCCAACAGTCAGCCACGCGTCTAATGAAATTTTCAAGTGGTTTTTTTGGGTTGTTGTTTATTTTCTTATTTAGTTACACACAGTTACGATAATAATAATAACAGTATGCAAAACATAAATTTTGTTAGAATAGACACGAGAGTAGAATGGATTTTACGCTGAACGTAATGTTTTGTCTATAATTTGTTTGACCTTTCAATACATCGTTAGTTTTTGGTTTAAGATATTCGTTTTTTCTCTTTGTTTTTTCGCAACCAAAACGTTTATCCCTTGCATTGCATCACTTATCGTGCAAAGAAGGATACGGTCGCGTGTCATTGCTAAAGCGAATACCAGAGATTCACAAAACTGAACTGTTTCTGTTAGTTTTTATAAACACCAGCAACAAAGAGGAACTTTTGCGCTTTCAAATGAAAAAAAAAAAAACAGATTTTCGCAATACATTATGACCTTTGATTACCGTGAGATTTTATTTAAATTCTCTTGTCCCTGTTTATGTGCGAAGAATTAAAGAGCGTTGTCAAATTATTTAGAAAAAACAAGAAAATTGATTTAAAAATTATAAAAAGTAAAAGCATCTGCATGTGAAATTTGCGTAGCTAAGGCATAGCTAATGCCAATGCAAAATGCTTTCGTACCATGGATGATACCAGGACTAGACACATCCAATCGCAATTTCTTGTTGCTTTTGTTTTTTATATGGACTCTAGTACAATATGTTCGAGAGATGGATGTTACCAGGAGTAGATATTTTCAATAGCAATTTCTTCTTGCTTTTGCTTTTTCTCTGTCCTTCCGTCCTTAGTCCAACTGCTTTTAAAACTTCTAAAACTCTCAAGCGAGGAATGTAAAGAAAACTATCTCTTGCACAGTCTCATTTAAATCGCTAAAAATTAAAAAAATTTTCAAAAAAACCAAGTATCGATCGCCCGTCAAAATCAAACAAAGAAGGAAAAATTTCAAACCAAACGGTCGGCTGACAGAAGAAAGCTTAAAGCTTAAGTGCTATGAGGACGCGCATGGCTTTCTTACTTGGCCCTTCCTTCTCTTTTTCTTGTATAACTTAAAAACCTAAATTCGTGCGACATCCCTACATTATCCGCCAAAAGAGACCCAAAAAACCTTCTGCTACTTGGAAAATAGCTAAGAGTATTGAGCTTTAGAAGTAATATGGAATTTCCTATTTAATCAATGACGTTAAAATGGGTTATGCAATTTGTAAAGCAGCTACAAAGAGACCTAGGCGGATCCAGTTAACAAGGCTAAAGAGCTTAATGCAATTTTCGACGCATAATCACCTTAAAAAAGATCGCATGATCATTATATTAAAAATTACATGAAGAACGTCATATTAAAAATTACATGAAGGACGTTCATTGATGCGAAATTAAATGAAATCAAGTTTAAAAATTGATTATGACTTAGGAAGACGGATAGCTAAATGGATGTATGAATGAATGTTCCTAAAGCAATTTGATCAAAACTCTCAAATAATTGAAAATGTGATTAAAAAATATTACAGTTGGCTACAGCCCACTATTAAATATCCCACACCACTTCGCTCAATACAACGATTCATATCACGAAATTTTAGAAAAGGGCTTTTTGTTGGAAGTTTCCAAAAAAGTGGTCCGATTCGAATCATATTCAATAAGTTTCGTCCTTGGGACGAAACATTTAGTTGTATTAACGTCGTCAAAATGACTCAGAAAATTGTGACGTGCAGGTTGAAGGCACGAATATAAGACGTATAGATGGACAGACAAGCTTAGATCGACATAATACAAATTTTGTCTATCTCAAATCCTTCTGGGTATTCTATACTTCCTCAGCAACTTAATATATCCTTGCACCGCGAAGGATGTCGAGCACAGCAAGTGAAAAGCTATCTAGGGCTAAACTTTTTTGTGTCAATGCGGTATGTCTTACTGTGCAATTTGGGGACATCTTCCCGAAATTAGCGAAAATTCCCATTATTTCTTAAGACAATAAATTGCTTTAAGAATCACTGGCTTTTTAAATTCCATTATTACGAAAATTTTTGGTAAGGAAGAGAAGAAACTCCTTTCTATAAAACAAAACTTACATAAAGGAACGATTACTAGAGACAAATAATCAGTTTCACATAAATTTTAATCAGTTTATTTTCGTATAAAAAGATTTATGTGTCTGCTCTTTACTACTCTCTTAGTTAACTTTAACATAAGTATAAATGAAATTCTCCATTGGAGTTGAGATTAAAAAAAATATTGAGAATTTCCTTTAGACAAAAGCACACAGTGGGTGGGTGATTGATTTATAAAATGCCGAGTATATCAACGAAAAACAAAGAAAATATATATATATATATACAAATAAAAAAAATCTGAACAGTTTTAAATAAATTGAATAGATTTTCTCATGAATCCAAGTGAAGTTTAAAAGCTTAAGATTGCACAACAATAATAATAATAACGACAACAACAACAATATGTGTATGAAAAAGTGAAAGCATAAATAAATTTTAAGTTTTCTAAAGATTTTATAAATTTCATAAATTTTTAGATAATTTCATAATCTTTAAATTTTTATTCAATTTATATAAAATGAATTTTTAATAACAACAAACACACAATTAATTTCTCTTTAAATTTTTGTACTTGGCTTCTCTTCTGGACAAATTCCAGTTATAATTAAAATAAAATTTTTCTTTTCAAAGAAATGCTTTTTTTTTGTATTTTTATTATTTTTCTTTTAATTTTTTTTTTTTTTTTTTTAACCAAACAATAGTAAGCTTAACGCTTGATGTTGAGAGTATGGTAGCACATCGGATTGAAAATGAGCAGAAAATTGATAAACAATGCAAATTGAATAACAACTACAACACCAAATAGGAACAAAGATTAAGTAACAAAAAAAAAAATGTGCGGTTTAGAGCGAATTTCGGTCATCATATAATGTCATAGACTTGTCCTCGCTTTTTATTGCTTGCATGCTTGGTTATTGTGGTAGTAAAATTAGGCCTATCAGATATTTCCAACAAATGTAGGAACTACTGTTGTTATTGCATTCCAGATCGAGAATAGATAGCATGTACTCTGTCAAAGAGATGACGGAGGTCATTTATTGGTTTCTTTTCGATTTATCCACATGGACAGATGGACATCTGTTCCTCTTTTCGGTGCGACATAGTGAAAGTAGGTAGAACAGCTAAACTTGTAGATATAAAATACAAAACTCAGAAGAAGCGTGTGTTTTTTCAAAAAAGTACTGGAAAGAATCTTTTTTCGATGCAATTTCATTATATTCATTTGGTCATCCATCTTCCTTATGTACTTGAAATATGCAAACATACATTCGATAAGGCTTGTTAGCTTGAATTTTTATGAAAATTCGAATCATATCCGCCGTAATCACCATATCCGCCTGAACGAACCTGAACACAATCGTGTTTTTCAATTTTGCTTTTGTCAAATTTTGCGATTGTAATCTTTATTCGAATGCATTTAAGCACATAAGTACTATTTGGAACCTGCTTTCATCGATTATAGTCAATTTTTCCGTAAGGAATTTGCCCGCAACATCGAAAGAATATTCATCAAAAATTCATATTCAATTTTGGAAGAGAATACGAAGACTATTTATGCCTCGCATGAATCAGATTGTGGTGCTTGTTTTCTTAATAGTCCATATTAGTCCAAATATTTTCCGTTGAAGTAACTCAACTCAATTAAATCGACTTGATTAAGAAAGCATTGCATTTACTCAATATCTTTTCGAACGTAACTCCTGGAACCTCAGTCACTCATTGCTCTAAGAAAAAATTCTTTGAAAAAATGAAAAGTTCTTTGAGACTTAATTATGGATAATTAGACACACTCAGATATATATGACGGAAGTTTATTCAGAATATTGTACAAGATAAAGAATACTTTTGAATCTTATAAACTTCATCAATAATTTAGCCTATATCCCCGTTTCACTCGTTAGTGCGAAATCAAAAATCTAAACAGCAGAAAGAACTCAGTATATTGTTTTGCTTAACTTGGAATATGTTCGGTGTGTATGCATATTCATATATGCTTTAGCTTTGTGTATATCTCGACGTATACATGTCGATGCCAAAAATATCATAATAATCACATGAATAAATACTTATGATGTTGAGAATGTGAAATTGAATTTCCCCATGCACATACACGTACACATACACCAAACAGTCTCGGAGACATGAAACAATGCCAAAAATTCAAGGGGTTGTTAAATATTCTCTATGAATATTATGAAAATTATGTTACAAGAACAACAACTAAACAGCATACAAAGAATAAAACTTTAGATGACTTGGAACGAAAGTTTTGCATCATACAATTTAAGAAACATATAAATATTTTATAGACGTAACATATTATGTAAGCGTAAAATCCCGATAACAGATGGTAATTGCAAGATAGGGCACAGAAGTACATTCTCGCCACAATACAACAAAACTAAAATTAATAAGCCAAAATTAAGACGATTAAGAAAAGTTAGGAAGAGAGAATCAAAGGTTAACAGGACATGATTTTCGCTATCTGAAAAATGCCATGTAATAATGTACCGAGAAGATCGTTATGCGAGTAACATAACAGACTGGTTCTCCCATTTTCAGATTATTACGAATGAAATCCAAACGAAATGATGAAGCGATTTAATTAATCTGGATGTAGTAAAAAACAAGAAGAATAATTTTGGGTAATTAATTCATTTTTCTAGGCATGGATCGTCAATGAAATTTTAATTAACAAACAGACAGACGGACAATGGTAAATTTCAGTTCTGAGCTATACATAGTTTTAGGGTCATTCACAAATCGTATGCCTATTCCACTAATTTAAATACTTTAGTATTCCTATTGTGATGAGTACAATAATCTCCACTCACAGCTACGAACCTTTGAAAAACTTAATATACCTTCCAAACCATACACGTACTAGTTATTATATAACAAGAATATATTCAGAGTTTATTTTTCCGAGTGTGAGAATCTATTTGTCTGGCTTTTATTTTTGTAGACTTTGTGAATATAAAAGAGAGAAAGGGAGAAATATAATGAGAAGTTTTTAATCAAATCATTTTAAAAACAAATTGGTTACGATGTTTAGAAGTATCAAGGGTTGGCTCTCTACACACACATTACACACATATGAAATTACATTTAATTTCAAATAGAATCGAAAGGTTTCCCATAAAAGTCTTTTTCTCGTTATTTAATACGCTGTTTGTGTTAAAACAATATGTCTACGTTGATGAATTGTACCATTGGGTTAAATATGCCTGACTATGTTGTTGCTGTCGTGGTTGTTATTCATTAAAGTGTGCCTTACGCACGCTTCATTATTTATTTAAATCCTTATGCGCTTCTTTCCAAGATTTATTTCATTTTTTCCAACCAATGATTGCTGTTTATCATTGCAACCTTATTTTTTTGTTTTTGTTTTCTTTACCTCCTGCTGATTTTTATTAAAACGTTGTATAGAAATGTTTACCATAAACATGATTTGTGATTTTAATATATAGAGAAAAAAAAAAGAAAAATGAAATGAAATGAAGAAATAATATTTCTATATGAAATTTATGTTAAAGAGAGCAATCAAGTCATTGTGAAGAATCCTAAATGAAAATGTTATGAAATTTTATTCAGAATGGTGCGAAATCCTTATTGAGGATTTCTTAGGATCATTGTATTGCCACGCCATGCATCAATTAGAATTTAATTCAAGGGTTAAACTTGCACGATCGGCTAGAAGACGAACGCCTATTATTTGCTTTGTTTTAAATACATTTCTAAGTAACATATAACATATATAACATATAATGAATGATGTAAGTAAAGATATAAGAATGACAAACAAAAACATAATAATAGTCCAGTAGGACCATCCTACGATACCGCGTTATATAGGAAGTGGTCTAAAATGAGGTACGATCCGATCCATTATTAAAAGTGTTCATGCTAGGAGCAAAACACATCAGTGTACCAATTTTCATCAAAATATCTCAAAAAAAAAAAACACACAGCCAGACTTAAATCAGATCAGAAAGTGATTCTAAATTGATCGGTATAATAAAAGGTAGGCCTGTGGCAAGCCCTTCTAGGTGTTGCGTACATCCGCACCAACTTAATTTACGCCTATCCTGCAAGTAGTGTAGGGTATCTAAAATTATACAGCGTCAGTAGAAGCTTATCGTTTGTGAGTTTAATTTTTAAATACTCTTGTCATTCTTCCGAAATAAATCATATAAAATATTTAAATAATTTCTTTAAGAACGAAATTGTAAAACTTCTTACTTTCTCTTAAAAATTTTCATATCACATTAACGCTTTATTCGTAAAGCAAATAAAGAAAAGTTGCTCATACCAACGCCTTCAAAATTCTGAACAAGATGTTGTTTTTTAACACTCACCGTAAAATATGTGAATTTATAATAAAAAAAAAAAGGACGAAAAAAACCGTAAGGTATTGAATACTGAAAGGAAATAGCAATAATTATGCATCATTGATTTTATAGTGGGCGCTTCAATAACCGGATGATGATGATAATGACGATGAGCATAACAGAGATAATGTAACGAACAACTCATCTTTTAGTAAAGTGCAAAAGTGAAACGAAAACAAGAGCAACAAAAACAATAACAACAAAAGCGACTTTGGCGAAAACACAAAGAACTATTGAAAAGCAATATTCGTTCCTTAGATACGTGTGCGTATATCTAGCATGCATTGCAGCATTATGTAAAACATACAAGAAAAAAGTATTATCATCACTTAGCCGCATAGGGATATAAACTTTACGGCAACCAACATGAGGGTGAATGGCTTTAGTTTCGTTCTATGGTGTGAAACATTACACGAACAACCCTTTTTCAACTCGAAGAAAGTCTATCTTTTACACATTTATTTTATACTTTATGTAAAATAAGAAAACAGCAAAAATTACATCACGATTAGAGTTTAGCATGCCAGTCAGCCAGACAAACAGTCCGTAGTAGTAAAGCTAGACATTTTGTTGCCATAAATTACGGCTATAAAGACAGACGTTCAAGCACCCACCCATCATCTTTACGCATGGATTTATGTACATGGAAATACATACACATATGTAAGCAGCTCATGCCTACACTTTAGAGCTAAGCATTAGAAGGTTTTTGTAGCTAGAACTTTGAGAACGAAAAAACTTCGGAAAATAATAAAAGGCGCGAATACGCGATATTCTATTCTATATGTAGCCATTGAAAATGCTAATTTCATGCTATGATTCATTGCTCAATTTGGAAACAATGGCAATAAAACTGACAAATTTGTTTAACTATAGCGCAAAGGTGAAGTACAGAGTAACTCCATGGATATCAATTTTTTTTTTTTGTTTTTATGATCAACATATTAATAATGCTTTTACTACATTTGTATTCGGAGCCAATACATCTCACGCTTAATCATAATTCCACTCCTAATTGCTTTACAAGTGACATATTATGAACCGTCTGGCAATAAAATAATTTGCATCACTTTAGTTACGTACCTATTTAGTATTGGGGTTGTAGTTTTTTCAGAAATATTAGAATCCATCGCTATTTTCAAGCAGTAACCTTTCAGTATATCCAAGAATCCTTTCGCATTAAAATTTATTGCTGCGTAGACACTTGTAGGTTCCTAAATAGGATTAGAGTCCATTTCTATCTGCGATTGAAAGGTTTTTAAATGGTGTTAGGATCTCCGTTGCCTATGAGTTTTGACCTTCAAAGATATATTAAAATCTATTTTTAGTTTGAATTACTCTGAGTAAGCTTGTCCATCTGTCTGCTCGCCCTGTTTTTCTCGTGCTCAACTTTTGAGATATTTTGATGAAATTTGGTACAATGACATGTTTTGACCCAGGGACAAACGCCATTGAAAATGTTTTGAATCTGATCGCCCTTACCACCACTTATCATACAATGCTTTATTTTGAAAAGGCGATACACGGATAACTGTAGTGTGGCGTACTTTTGGGTGGCCCACTGTAGGGTTTTTCTTAGGTTAGTTTCTTTAAAGCGAGAAACCCAGTTTTAAATCCCTTCATGGAAAAATTTTGAACCTTCACATCCGCGGTGATGGTAAACAAGAAAATGGACGTAAGCCTGTGAGACGTGGGAATGAAACACTTACAATTTTAACTCTGATGACCACTTACTTCGTTATGTTTATCGTACATAAATATGTGTTCGCTATATCGCATACGAACACATTTTATTTCATTTCATAACCCTTAGTGACTTTCGCTTACTATAGACCGCCGTTTATGAAAAATTCCAATCCAGTCGGCATATAATTTCTATCTCTTGCTTTTTTTGAAATTTAACAAATTTACCAATCTTTTGATCTTAACGTGAAAGTAGCGATAGTTGTGCACGAAAGCTGGCGAAGTTGTTTGCACATGCATTGATCACTACTCATCTAAATATCAACCATTTTGGACTCGTCCTTGTTCCTTCGTAATAGTGAGTGGTTTTAAGAAAATGGAAAAAATTGGGTATCGAGCTTTTAATAAGCATTTGACGACAAGTTGAACGCTGCACACGCAGGCTCTGCACCATCGTTTCGTGCGATGAAATTTTGCATAGCTTCACTGATACGTTACCGTATCAACTTGGATGACGCAAAACTTTCCGGATGGTCAAATATTGGAACCATTGGTCAAGTTCGCGAAATGGGGTCGTACAACCATAGAATTACGATCAAAAAGATAACAGAGCTTATGAGAACATGTCTAAACCACATGTTTGTCACATATTGAATCAACGTTAAGGCATAGGAAGGCTGACTGAATGTTTGGTGTCGCATTTGCGTACAATAGAAAAAAAGCATTTACTCATGCACTCAGTCAAAAGTGGATGACTCCTATAGAAAATTTGAATGTATTCAAGTTTGAGTATTCGCCCCACTCTCCAGTTACTGGTACCAGTCGCAATGGCCAGTCCGAAAACTTCGAAACGTTGCTCTGGGAAAAAAATATTGGATTAAATATAAAGGACGCACGCAAACGCTCAAGTGTATTTTAAAGATTATGACAAATCATTTTATAAACATTATGTCGAAGTGTTAGGACACCATTGGCCCTGAATGTATCGTTCTTAAAGGAGACTGTATTGATGAATAGAGTCGAGCTTTGTAGAAAATCCTGCATAGCTCGGAAACTTTTCACACAACCCTCCTATGTATAAATATTAGAATTTTTACACATTTTAGTATTGGAAAGTAAACTTTTTGATATTATATATAAAAAAAAAAAAAGATATGTAAATAAAAAAAAAAAAAACAAATTCGGAACTGAACCAGATATCAAAAACAAAATTCATAAAATTTTATGTTTATATTCCAAATGGCGTTTCGTGTTGGGAGAGGCGATAAAACTTTATTTTCTAATACTAGATGTTCTTTAAAATTTTACATATAGCAAAGCGACTGACGGTAATAGTATACGTTATGCGCTGAGTGGTGCGGGAGTTAAGAGAGCATCAACAGGCCCATTATGCACATATGTGCATAAAAATAAAACGAAATAACATTTGCCATTTGTATGACTCTTTTGTACATCAATTTGCTGGTATCTTGAGGTAATCATATTAACCATTCATTTTGTGATAATGAAAAATCGTTTCATTAAACGAAGTAATCGAGAAGGATGTTTGTCAACTAGTATGCGCACTCATATCATCCCTTATATCGTACATATGTTCGTAGTCATGAATATTTATACAATTTAATGACACCCTATGACAACTTCAAGAGCTGTAAATATATTACCGAAGCATTAACTGAATAGTTATGGTTTGTTTCGCAATATAAATATCAGTTTCTTGCATAAAAGCACCACTGTTCCTTCCCATTTCGTATAAGGGAAATTTTACCAAAAGATAGATGGATTTTCTTTTCCGAATCTCTGCTATTCGTTTAAAATTCGCTCCCGTCAAAGGTCTATATTTCTAAATTGACCTATTTTTGATTTAACTGATTGTTTAGCTCACTGATATCATCAAGAAAGAAATTTCGTCTACCTTGCATACGCTTCACCTTTAATTTGTTGCATTGAAGTACACTTTGAAGGCCACTTAGCATCGGCTATGTGTACAAAGTAAACTAGTCTGCGAGTTCCGCACGGTCTGAGTCAGATTTATATTCTTTCATTTTGTTGCATGAAATTAAGGATAATTAGTATCACTCAACTCGAAAGTTCCCTGCAACCAGCGTCTTCTTCGACAAACATTTATTACGGTTACAGATACAGACAGGACTTTCTCTTTCCCGGCTAACACTTGTGCTTTATTCTAAGCTAGGTTTCGAAAAAACACCAACATAGATTTTAAACTCCACCTCTTCGACTGGTCAAACCAACAAATATCTTCATAGGTCAGCACACAAGCTTGAAGGTAATACAACGTCCAATAATTCGCGAGATGAAACCGCAAAAAATTTTTCTTACAAAATCGGACTTTATTCATCAGCAAAGCCTCCTTCAAAAGTAGCAGAATTAGTCCAAAGCTTTACCAACACTGTGAAATCTATTTTACAGAATGATTTGTCAAGATCATCAAAACATGTTGAAGTTTCCGCGATGACATTATCGTTTGATCCAAATATTTACCCTCTTTTAAGTTTTGGCTTAACAGTCTCTGGTCTTGCAATGGATAAAAGCCGGGACCACGCAATTTTTCCATGCTAGTCATTGATTTGTTATTCGGCGCTTTTGATTCACTGTCAAAATCAGTCTCAACAAAAACAAAAATGAAAATACTGCCTTTCGGTATCTTTTAACTGTCAGCTACCCGTTGCAACTTCAATTTCCGATTACCGAGAACATTTTTCTGGATTTTTTCCATGTTTTCTGACGTAATCATCTGTTTTGAGCGTCCACTGTGTTCATAGGCATCTTCGGTGTTTTCTCTCAGATCAACAAGGGATAGTTATTTACGACAGTTGCCAATGTCTATCTCTCCTCAAAAAACAACGTTCTACTAATTAACAAACGAAATTCGGATTTCATCTTCGTTTTGAAATTAATGAACGTAGCATCCGTGAAACTACGTTAACTCCCAAACAAATCATCTGACGTATCATCGAAGTACGTAAATTTAGATCTTGCTCACTTTTCAGTCTATAGAAATCTAGCGGCTTTCTAAACTTTTTTTATACCCTGCAGTACTAATGGTACAGAGTATATTAATTGTGGATGTACGTAACTCCTAAAAGGCCTTAAGATAGAGCCACCTTTTGTTATAGTACGCTGGTTTTTATCAAATTTCCTTTCCAGCCCCATTACTGTACTATGATTTCTGCTTGATAGTAGCGGACGGTAATTAATGTACATTTATCTCTCAGCGGTATGTAGAAAAAAATGCAGTATTAGTGAATATACAAACGATTATTAATTAAAAAAAGATAGAGAGCTACACCACGTGTAAGGAACGCATATGAGAATACCTTTCGTGTCCCGCCTGCCTTGTCTATATCATGCTCGCTTGTATCGTATGACAAAATCGTATTCGCAGAAATCATCTTTTACGCTTGGGTTGGTTTGTAGCAAAACTTTTCTCTAACTTTAGAGAAAAAAAGCAGAATTTTTAACATTATCCGTTGCCTTCAAAGGAATATTTGATCACATGTTTAGAGTACATCCATTAAAATTGGAAAAGGCAAAAAAAAAAACTCTAATGCGGAAGTTGCTTGCGATGGACAAATAAATTAGGGAACGTGTGCATTGCGTTTAAAGTGATTACTACGCACTTTTTTTGGACACCACCCTCGCAGCGAAAAGGTTCTACAGACGCTTTTATTTGACTTTCTAAAAGACTTTCATTACCAAAACGCAATTTTAGATAATAGTTAGTTAATGCTTTGGTTCTTGTAAAGATAGCTTGTTTAGGTTACAAAGAGTTGATGATGATTAAAAGTGATTTATGTTTTTATACGCTTTCGTTTAATGGTCTTAAACAACGCCCTTATCCTTATCCTTATGTATAAATACATAAAATCGGAAGTTTAATTATCATTTATTTGATTTAAAGACAAACATACTAATAAAATAAAGGAAAGGAATAATATCGAGGGAAGTTGGATAACACATTTTCAATATAACTTGCAAAAGTTTCCCTTCATAAGATATAGTCGGACATGCAAGGCATATATATATATATATATATATATATATATGAACATATATGTATAGCTAAACTAGACTGGCCAAGCAAGTAATTCCTTTTCATTCAACAACTTAATTAGTCCGCTCTGTAATTGGTTTAATTAATTTATGCTTCTGCCGCTTTTTCGTTTCACTGTTTTATTGACTGATGAAGAAATTCTAACAAAAAAGGGTTAGATAAGGATTTTGCTTCTTTTGTTTTTTTTTTTTTATTTTTTTTTTTTTTTTTAATTCTCATTCCTTTTCATAGTCATTAAGTCCTTAATGACAGTTTGCGTACAGTACAAGCTTCTATTGTTTAGTTGAGTTTGTTTTTCGTTTTTCTCTTAGCAATATGTTAGGCTGCGACTTTTCAACATTTAAGTGATGTGGTTAATGAGTGGCACGTGACAATTTACCAGGATGGTTATTTGATAGCGTTATCTTCTCAGAATTCATTTCTCATTCCCTATTCTGCCTTTCTGTCTAAATTATATTGATATGTGGGAAAATATTGTTTAAATAAAAGATAATGAGAATTTTATTATGATACCTCTTTACAAATCGTAGATTCAGATTTTTGATTTGTCTCTACGGGTATGCTTAAGTAACTAGCGCAAGATATTTATAAAATTTATTTATGAAGTTTTGAGCTTTCAATTTTTAAGATAAGCAAACAAGAAGTGAAAAATATTTCGTATACTAATTTCTCTACCGTTAGAGGTGCCGTCATCTACCATTAGTATAATTGGTTTATATCAAAAAAATAACTTTTTAAAGTGAGAAAAAACCAGTAACAACATTATAGCGAGCCACGACCCACCGTTAATCAGTTAAGTGTGTGTGACGAGTAGATACCTCATGATCCGTCCATCCATCCTTGTTGCATTTCCTCATCAAATTTTATCATTATGAATGTGTATTCGCAATAATAATGTGTTTTCGAAAGAATTTTTATCATTTTGTGAACTCGTTTCATTACAAACTGATTTGATATTAATCGTACTCATTACTCATAATCGCTAATCATTTATACGACGACTTTTCAAAACAAGTCTCTTAATGGGAAGTGGTCGAAAAAAGGTCCAATCCGAAACATTTTCAATAGCGTGCCTCCCTGAGGTAGAACATGCCAGTGCACCAAAGTTCATTAAAATATCTCAAAAATTGCAGCTTGTAGGTTGGATAAAAGAAAACAAGCCGGGCGGATGGACAGACAAGCTAAGATCGACTGGGAATTTGATTCTAAATCGGTAAAATAAAATTTTATTCTCTCTAAAATACTTGTGGGACTTGTATTCATTTTTTTCATATGAAAATTCGTAATAAATTCACTTTTTCCAAACTTGCCTTGGCCAATAGACGCGATCACGAACTTTATTTCCGAGTAGAGTATAACTTAAGTAATAATCTCTTTAATCGCTGTTGGACAGTTAGCATACTTGGATTTCGGTGATAAGGTGCCATGCCGATGGTGAATTTGTATTGGTTCTTACCAGAAACATGTCTCATCGGCACTTAACAGATTGTTCAATAAATCATCCTATTTGGTGCCATACTTGTTCAATACCTATTGAGTAACATTAGCTACTTTTTTTTCCTTCTTTTGTTCATCAGACAGGAACTAGAGCATTCAATTTGCAAATCCTCAGGTTAATACAGACGTATCCTGCGAAGCTGCAAGTTGCGCAAAAACGCAAATACGGTAAACACATCTGTTTGGAAAAAATTCAAAGTTTTTCGCTAAGGAGCTCTGCCCGCTCGCTTGGTATTCAATGTATTTTCCTGCATGTTTTGTGACCAGCGACGTCTATTGGTGAAAATGTTAAAGTAACGGGAAGTAACAACGTATGCAACAGTTAAATTCGATGACTTCGACCCTCCTCTGCACAAAATAATAGTTTTCCGTTTAATATGATAAAGTCACTCGCTGTATATAGACGCTTGTAGAAGCTTATGGTTAAGCTCGTGGCTGTCTGCCCGGTTTTGCTTGGTTTCTTCTCTTAGCCACGCCAGCAGCTTCGAACTTAATTAATTAAAGTTCATCGTGTTTTGGATGGAAACACATTCGGACTTGACATAACACTACTTCCTAGATTTTATTCAATTAGAGGATAAAAATTAAGAAGGAAAGGAGAACGAATCTCATATGACTTGAAATCTTTTACTTCTAATAATCATGATTCAACTGCTTCTAGATATTTACAAGCAGTTCGAAAAATCGAAACGATAGGAGAATTGATTGAAAATGCCATTTCGAAGCGTTTGATAATCGCGGTTTTATTGCTTGACAGGCAAAAAAGAAGAGTCTTCTATGGCGTATTTTGAGTGGCGGTGAACAGTGATCTACTACGTCCACATCGACAGGGGGGCGTAATATTCATACCCATAAAGACTTGCTGTGCATATTATGCAATCAGCGAGGTGTAATGTGTTAAAAACGAATGCTAAAAACGAATGAAACTGTTACGGCAGATGTCTACTGACGTCAATTGAACAAATTAAATGACGTATTGCTGCAAAAAAGACCAGCAATAACGGATAACAGAGGCAAATTCATCCTCTTGCATGACAAGGCTCGACCACACGTTGACACAGTTGTCCAGCAAACACTGTTGCCGCATCCAGCGTAGCACCTTTTGATTTCCATTTGCTCGTGTTCCATGGGACGATTATTAGATCGCTGCCAAATCAACATAGTTCGTTCGACATGGTATCGTCATGTTGCAAGAAAGATGAGGAAAAGTTGTAGAAAATGATGGAAAATATTATCATAACTATGTATTGCCCCAACTTTTCTCAATAAGTGCCGTTTTCAAGTAAAAAAATTATCAGATTATATGCAAGCATCTATTATGCATAAATGATTAGCAGCCGTGTTTGAACGATATTAACGTTAAACTTATATACGATAAGACACAAACCGTATACCGATTACACACTTTTGTGAGAGCAATGTATTACTTATCTGCACTGGGATTTTAGTGACAAAAATCTGGCGATCACAGACGATGAGTCCCGTTTATCTTGTATGCAGTATTTTCACTGTTTACCATAATTTGTCCCAAAAAATGCTTTTTTCAATTGAGAAAATGATCAAAATACATGCAAGCGCCTATATATTTATATATATATATATATATATATATAAGTATATATATTATCTCATCACGTTTCCACATTTTAGAAAATATACCACACAGGCTCTCTTAGTACTCTCTCCTTTTTATACAGATGGTAAATACTATCTAGCATTCGTCGTTTCATGCTTTGTAAACTATTCTTTACAAAAGCTTAAGGTTTTTATTGTGTATTCCGTTAATGAAATTATAAAATGTGTTCCATATGCTCTCTAAAGCACGACGAAATACGTTTAACTTGTTGTCTAGTATCGCGAACTTTCGTATGCTTTTTCATGCTTCCAGGAAAAAAATGTTGTTGTTGGGAAGGTATTCACTATTTTATTATGGCGTAAGGAAAACCTCAACTAGGGGTTGTTTTTTTGAAAATAATAATAATAATAGTTTCACACGCAATTTAACAATAAATAAATACAACGATTCTAATGCAATCTCCCCTGACTTTTCAAGGTGCAATACTTTATGCGCTAAAGAAGATCTTAAAAAAGGAAAGTGAAGAACAACGTTAGAAAACTAACACTAATATTAAAGAAAATTAGTCACTCGACTCTCATAAACTGACACAATAGAAACTGTTGGCCTCTGATTCCCCTCCAGTGCATATATATGTACGTATATATGGTATGCATGCATAAAAACATGATAATGAAAAGTAAACGTCAAATTTGAAAAAAGAAAAGCAACTGAAGAAAATTAACAAATTAGGATCACTGAACTGCAACACACCCACACACAAAAGTCATTTAACAATGCAATCTGTTTTGTTGGCATCACTATTATCAAGCGCAACTATTTTTATACTCACAATAACAATGGGAGCGAAATACAATACAAATAAACAAAGTTGCTGTCTATGTATACATACATAGATAGATAGATGTACACAGACATATATAGATATATGTATATATATATATATATATATATATATATATATATATATATCGAAAAAGTTTGCCGGGTTAAACAGCTAGTCAGAGCAACCCGGCATATAACAAATAAAGATGCGCACATATGGTGTTTATGTGGTTTTCAAGGCTAAGTTTTTGCAATAAGAATTGCCTTCATCAGCAACGTCTTCAGTGTTAGCTGAAGTAGAAAACATTAAATGCATCGTCAATTTTAAGTGCCGAGTATATACTATATAGTATAATCCTTGTACGCCATTGTTATTATTGTAATCAACTACTATTTTTCTTTTTTTCACTTCTTTGCTATCTTTCTTCCACTTTTTTTTTCTTTTTTTTTTTTTTTTTTATTAATAAAAAAAATCATTTAAGTGTTGATAATGCATTGTTGATATAAGGCTTTTCAAAACAATCGATGGCATAATTGCTAGGGAGGAAGACAGGAGATAGGAAAAGCTGTAGAGGAAAAAGAAAAGAAAAGCAAAATTACTTTCCGAACGACTGGGCCCAGCATAAGATAGATAATAACTGCTTGCATTAGACTGAGCACCCCACGCTGTTTTATTTCTTATCTTTAAACCAGGCATGTTCCATACCATGTCCGCGGGCCTCAGGAAGTTTATGCTCTTAATATATTTTCAATATTTCTTGAAAGCATCAGCTCGAGTTAACTTGCAATAAAAATTACTAGATCAACAGTCATCCAATGAAGTAATGATTTGAAACATATTTAAAGAACTGAACATATCTATTACAAAAAGCTTTCGCTTAGAAGAGCAGAATTAGTCTCGTATATTTTCTGACATTCGTCAAGTTAAATGCTTGAATTAGCGAAAACTGTTCCTGGGTCCATCCAAAATTACCAATGATAATATACCTATACCTATATTAGGTGTCAAACGTTTATGATTTTTACTTTTTTTTAATGGAGTTCTGAATTTTTCCGAAACAGCGTACAATCGATTAGTCGTATGGGTAGATAAAAGCTCTGTCGCAGAATCATATAATGCACACAAATCGGCAGTGAGTAATAAAAAATTTGGTCCAAATTTTATATGGCGTTTTTCTTGCTTTTTCCGCACCACTGCTGTACAAGGATATATGAAGTTTGTGTGGATGCATGCATCACCGAGAAGGGCTTGATATAAATTCATCGTTCACTATATCGATCGATTCAGGACCATTTTATGAATGGATTTAGACTTGCGTGTCTTTTTTTTTTTCTTTTTCTTTCTTGTTCAGCCGAGATGTTTGACTTGCTTTGACGGAGTTTCGTAGGCTGTTTTGTCCCAAAGATGAACGCTACTGCAAATGGATAGGAGGACTTCCCCACGATTATTTGGAAAAGTGTTTATATGAACAACTGCAAGATGGTGTAGAGTACATAATCGTGCACCACTGTAGAATTTTTATTTCCTAGCAAGTAATGAATGAATTGGTTGTAATTGTGGCTAAGAGAATATCTTAATTTATTCGAAAGGCACGTTGCATTGCACGAACATGGGGCACATATCATTGGATTACACGTCTTTTTAATATTCCAAAATACAGAGGTGGCTTCTTTTTCAATATGAAGTGTATCCATGTAAGTAGATAATTGGCCTACGGTTTATAATAATTAATAAATGCGTAAATAAAATGAAGTGCTATTGGCCCTCAAAAAGGTTTTCGTTTGGACATCCGTGCTCTCTAAACTCTACCGCAGTTGCTTTTCCATTTCCTTGTACTGCAGAATGTTTTGCACTCAATGCTGGCATTTGCTCTTGTGTGTTTAATATTTTGCCCAATACTTATATTTATAACATTTTTTTTCGCAGTAACCGCTGATATCGCGCTTTTTTTTCTCCCCCTTCTTTATTATAAATTATAGGGAAATAAAAGGAAAACGGATTTTGTTAGATAACGTTGTAAAGTGTTGCATACTTATTTCAAATACTTTGATATTTTTACAGCGCATCGAAAATACAATATCACGGATACGAATGATGATGATGATGATGGTGATGAAGATGATAAGCTTTGCTTTTATATATAACGTACTCTTTATGCTTTTAAATAATTTTAAGCCTTTAGAGTTTAATTTTTCAAAAAAATGAAAAAAAAAGGCAGACAGACGTTATCCTCCCATCTCATGCTGAATATCGTCGTCATCATCATCATCATCATCATCATCACCATCACCATCATCAATAAGTTTTAGGTAGAGAAAGAATCTTTATCGTAAGATTTTCATTTATCTCTGTTTGGTATCAATGCTTCTTATACACTTGAAATGTTTTTAGACTCGTTTGATTGTGAAGGGAACTTTTTTTTTTGCTGTTTTTTTCAAAATTTTTTTTCCCTTTGATCCTAGATAAGTGCATTTTTGCAACGCATCCCCTAGATACTTATCATTTGACATTAAGTCTTTCGATATAAGTACTAAATTCGGTATATACACACTTATGTATGTGAACTGTAGAATTATTCTCTTGCATCTGTACACATACATATAGGTTTTCGTTTTCAATTTACTTTTTTTTTTGTTTTAAATACTTTGTCGCTATCGTTGCTGTGTGTGAGTAATTGAGCTTAAATTCGTATTTCGATGCATTCCATTTTCCATTTTAATTATTGATTACAATTACTTTGAGAAAGTTATACTGAAATTCGCAAAGCACAGATATGTTAAGCATTCATATTTTGGTTAAACTCTATCTAACGTAAATGAAAGCATTTAATAAGATTATAATTCCTTAAGGTGCGTTCATTTAAAACGATTTCTTGCAGAGAAATTCTTTTATGGCAATAAGTTGTGTAAGAATGAAGTGATTTGAAATAAATTTCAGTTCCAGAACATTATTTAAATTGCAGAAATCGAATCCGCCGCTTGAGCTACTGTAGTCAGAGTAAAATGGAATCACTCACCTTTAATGGCGAAGAAAAAAATTGGACTTTAGGATCGATTTTCGAATTGCCAAGACACTGATCCTTACTCTTGGTCAAGCCGTGCATTATCATTGTTTGCAAGGGTTGACATGTAACCAAATGCAGAATTTTCGACTTGAAATTTCACGCTTCCCGGTCCCCGTAGCTTCAATCAGTTCATTTTTAAAAACAACTGATGCTATTTACATTTTTAACCCTAAAAATATAGTAGAGAATCTAAGGAAATCAAGGTAATACATTCTGAATAGACTAATAAACCTCCACTTCGTTTCTACAACGCTTAATACTCAATCATCCACACAGAAATTGATTATCTTTGTACCTACACTTGAAGAATAAGAGCATAGTGTTAAATCGTATCGTTTGCTTTACGTCGAAATACGTATTTGAAATGCACAAATAATATACGTCGGCAACTTAGAGAGGTCAGCCACTTTGTTTAGTTGGCTGTCTAGTATTGGAGTAACATGACAGAAAAATTGAGAAATAAACACTGAACACTTACAATTGGTGTTCTCAGTTTCATTTTTTTTTTTCTCTAAGTAAGCTAGGAAATGAATAGAATAAAACGGCTGTAGATAACAAAACACGGCATTAAATCGAAAAATGTTAAAATCAATAATGCTTTCAATTTTTAATTTCAAAAGTGGCGCAGGACCACCGAGAGATATTTTCTAAATATAAATAATAATCGACCACAATTATTGGGGAATTGTCTGGCTTCTAATTCGCGATTTCGCTCGAAGGCGAATGTGGTTTTCATTATAAGTTTTTCTTGTTTGTTATTAGAAATGTTGTTAGACGTTCTTGTAATGAACACTTTGTTGCCTGATGTCATTCTATATTATAATACTGCTAAAAAGCAACACAACAGCACCCAAAAATATTTGCATCTGTTCCATTACTTTGGAAATATGGTGTTGTGGTTGTATTTTCTATCACTTGCAGATTTATGAATGCATTTTTTTTTTTTGCCTTTATTTCATTTTTTTTTTTTGGTTTTGGTTTTTTTTTTTTTTTCTTAACATGGATAATGATATGGTTGGTTGACATTGTGTTTTTACAATGCCTTCAGGATATGATAGCATGCAATATTTATAACAATTTAATACAAAAAAGCACATCTTCAAACACAACAACACATTAACATCTATAACATAAAATCATACCAGGACGTAGCTTACATGACTATGCTATGCTATGATCCTAATTTGTTGTTTTTCCTCCAAACAAGGAAAAACTGTTACTAGCAATGCTTGCAAAGTTAACAGTGGAAGAGGGATGTTTTATCTATATCTAAGAGCTTGAAAGACGGATAGATATTAAAAGCAAATAAATTCTTTAGACTTAGATAAATAATTAAAAGATACTCATTGCTTTCATGCTTGTGAGATTTTCACATTTTCTTAAGCTGAGCTGGAAAAGGATACATGAAATACATCTCGAATCAGAATTCTTGTTTTTTAAGGGAAACTTCGTTAAGGAAAATTTGTTGATAAGATTATATGTTTAGATTTTTAGCTATGCTATAATTCCCATCATCAATTTTGATAGGTGCTTACAAAGAATAAAAAAAAAAAAAAGTTACTTAAGATAGAGAATTTAAGGTATAAATCAATTTTATCATGATATAATAGAGAGATTTCAAAACCTCGAAAAGTTAACGAAATTTTCAATCCATATGGATATGAAGTTTTTTATTTGATTACGGGGAACTTCAAATTAATCAATCTTTTTAAGATCATTGCCTAGATTTTGTTGCTTTAACGTTTTCTAAATAAATATCAGCCTAGACTTCTTCAAATTGCTTTGTCGAAATGGAAAATATCGTTTTCTCTTTTCCTTTCATTAACCGGAATACCATGAAGAGCAAAATGACTTTCCGTAAAATTGTTATATTTAAACTAAGTGCAGTCAGATGAACTCCTAATTGTGCAGCTATTGGATACCCTTTCAATAGTCGTAAGTCCACGTAAAAGGTTTAGTTTTTCACAATATTTTCCAAAAATATCATAACTTTTCTAAGACTTATTCAGAGTCAGAATAATTGCTTCCTATTATTACTCAACACTTTTTGTTACTACAAATAAGCGCAAATATGCAAATCAACCCTCCATTGAAAATTTAAATATGAATATTGGAATCCCCTTCAGACTTATGGCACCCACCCTTTCAATTAGTAAACCAAATATTTTTCAAAAGTGAGAAATTGAAAATTTAATTATTTATTTGTTTATTTGGGGGGTATACACCAAGGGATGCACATATATGAGCACGAATGGTTTATATTTTGAAGAGTGAAGAGTGAAAGTGAAAATCAAATGTACGAACAAACGAACAGATTTGCATATAAATTTGGCATATGTCAACAAAAAATTATAAGACAACATAAAGAGCTGCAGCCAGTCAGTCAGTCAATCAATCAAAAAGCAGCTAAATCAAAATAATGGACTGAATGAACACATACTGATAAGACTTTCCGTAATAGAAAAAGACTCAAACCTGTTTTCATAGGGAATCAAGTGTGGGTAAAAGTTCTGCGAAATAAAATTTAAATAAAGATACTTAAGTGTGATTATCCGTCCTCAGTGAACTGCGGAGGCGGAAAGCTTCAAACGAATTGATAATAGAAATTATTCATACCATGACTTACATATGTATATGTGGATGGTAAACAAGTAGAAAACTTTTAAAAAAGAAATTTGAATATCAAGACCGAACATTTTTTTGACTCCTATTCAATTTTAGCTGTTTGCATAACGTATTTGTTAATGGTTGTAGATTTCTTGTATAATGTTTGTATATAGATCAAGAATGATTAAAAGATGTTTAATGAACTCTCAACAGAATTGTTATACAAATACTTTTTTAAAACTGAAAGTACTTCTTTAGAATTTTATGAAAACTTTCAATATTGAAGGATGTACAAGTTAGAATTGAAGGATAATTTCAGAAAAGAGAAAGTCTTTAAAGAAAGTGTTAGACACTTTATGAACGATTATAATATGACGTTGCCTTTAGGAGATCATCGACAGCTTGATACAAAGTTGAAATCGATAATTTTACCCAAATACCAGATATAATGAGGGCCACCCACTCTCACTCTCTTTACTCATTAAAGTTTTTCGTCTATGTACTGTGTTGAAAATTATTATTGCGGTTTTGTTTTTATTATCAAGTCTTAAGGTTGGCCTTCCCAGAAACACTAATGACTTATCCCCTTCACCATTATTATTGTTGACTGATATTGACTTGGAATAAATTGTAATATAGTTTAAGGATATGCGGATTAGCCGATAATTCCCTTCTTTCTGTACAACATTGCTACAGTATTTCGTTTCGACATAGTGTTCTTTTACGTTTGTATTTGCTTATTGTTTTTATTTATTAATACCAAATCACAAGATGTTCGACATAGCTCGTCACCTTTTCCACAGCGGCAATGCCTTACCACACTTACACATTAGTTTACTGCCACCTTGCTGTTATGTTTATATATTCAATTTTTCAAGTTTCAGTTAAATTACAAAACAGATTAAAAATGTTGGAATTAGGTCTAGCGCTATTTTAAAACATTATTACCTTCTTTTACCTAAATCTATTTTACTGCCGTCGTGCGTCACAGTATTTAAAATGTAAAAATTTTAGGCAAGTACTCTGGTACTTCACTTCATCTTAATATTAACTTTTTGTGTATTAAGATACTTTGAGTTCTTTGTTTGTGTTTGTACCGAAAAAAAAAACAACATTTATACCGGATTTATCATCCATGTTATCGTATCAACAATTCAGCATAATATATGTTAAAGATCTTTTGTTGGCTGGTCATCGAAGCAGAAAAGTGGAAACTGAAAACATTTTCAAAAATATGATAATGATTTATTTATCAACACTAAACAGACCCCAAAGCTCTGATTCGGTCTGCAACACGCTCATATCATATGGTAAACATGTGCAGACAATAGAAAAAAAAAAACTCAAAAAACTTTACAGTTTATACGTTCATGAGTTCGTATTGTTGTAAAATAAAATATAATAAAAGTTTTTTCAAAAAAGTCTGCGTTTATCGTTCAGCATTATTCTACTCTCTCCAGCAAGCAACCATATGAAGAGCAATTGTGTTGTATTATTGTATACGTATTAAGGGAGTTTCAAGCAAATTATTGCGTAGACAATTTTGAAAAAGATTAAAATTTATTTGTGAAAATTGTTGACATAGTAGACAGGCCTTCCCCTATATATCGTATACATAACCGCTTACTAACCAACCAACCATTCTGCCAAGCAACCAACCAACCAACCAACCAACCAAACATTCAGACAGTCGACCAACTAACCAACCAACCAAATGTTAAGGATGATTCAAGTGACGTTTTAATTTTTGTTAACCAAATATTTGCACACGACTGCATCATCAAAACACAAAAGCAATTGAATTAAAATTGTTAAATATCAAAAATTAAAAGCCATATATACCCGTACCCTACTCTAGTCTAAATAAATTCTTCAACACGACCAATATATGTATGAAATAAAGTTTTTTTATTTAACTCTGAAACCACTTAAATTCATTCATTTTGAAAAGGTTGCGGTAAAATAGATTCTAACAGACTGTATATATTTTGTCGAAAATGTAATTTCACTTATACCTCATCCTCCGGTACAGTGCTCTTCACTTAACTAGGCACTCATTTCTGTTCAGCCAGCTGAGAGGATTTCTTTGAAAAATGTAATCAAACTTACCGCTAAAGACAAAAGAACGATGCAATTACGAGATTCTCCCTTCATTTTTCTAATAGAAACATTAGAAGAAGAATATGTGAAAGCATTCAACCGACGTCACCACGATGCCATATATCACAAAATAGTCCCAGTTTAGTAAAGTTGTTGGGCACAGGTAAGAATACATTGGTCATTGACTCTTTTTGGAAAAGAAACAACGTCCAAAAAAAACTTTGCTATTGCTAGCAAACATGTATACGAAGGGGGGTTTTTGTTTTCATGGAATGCGTATGTTTAAAATCGAGAATTATTTGTGAAGAACTCAACGAGAACAAAAACTTTATTACAATCAGTTGTTTGCACATCGTCCGAAGGCCTTTTTGTTATGAGTCACCACTGGAAAAAAATGTCATCTTGGTTTGAGTTTTACATACTCTTCGCGCTGAGGTAAATATATGGATATCACCTAATATTATCACCACACCGAAGAGTTATGGACAGTTGTATTTGTATAGTTCTGAATAGACGCTAGAGCGAAAAATAATTTAATGGAAGTAATCATCCTACTTTATCTCTTGTGTTTCATCGAGAAAAGTGATGAAATCGTGCAGCATTCTCTCTTCAATTCGATCTTCTTTAATAAGCTTCGAATGTGCGAGTGTGCACGTCCCCAAATCAATGTGTTTTCAACAAATTCTCGATTGAACCGTACTATTATAATTTCCAAAGTGAATCGAACGCGTGACTCGACCTGTGGGAGATAGAATAACAGAATATTTGTAACGAAAAAAATTAATTCAATGATCAATCAGAACCGTTTCTTGTGGGGGAAGGGTATGGAAATTATGAAGAGTAGTCTCAGAATTCCGGGTCTTTGCAACTGGCATTCAAAGTACTTAGGCCGATGCCTATATGACTTACTCTGCGCACGTAGAAATCTTCCTAGCTAAAGCTTATAACAGTTTTTGTCCCCCAAAAATTTATTTAACCAAATCGATTCAGAATTTTAGATCGATGAACAATATTTTTCTAGCAAATATTTTTAGATGTTTTTTTAACCGGTGCGACAGAGCAACACAATTTTATGATGGATGTAAAAGAGTAGCATTTTCTGTGCACGATTTTTTCGATTTCGCATCACGAACGTTGACTTAAATGAGTAATACTGTAAGATATGCTCATAAAATATCCACACACATATCTCTTTATTTCTTCTCATAAACTTTTCACATCTTCTTTGTTGTTGTTGTTGTTGTTGTTTCATGGAAAGTTTTTATTCGCTACATCATCTTTTCTCCTTTGCCCATGTAAATGTAAATTTATAAAGATTTATTTTATTCTGAATGTGTAGTATATTTTCTATACACACAAACACATACACACATATATACATATATATATTGCTTCTTTCATTATCAGTCTTTCGTTTGTAGGTATTTTTTATTTTTCTTTCCCTTGAAAAAGAAAACTCAATAGAAATTTTTTGATTGTTTGTGAATTTCCCCTGAGGTTTGTGATCTTTAAAGTTTTCAAAGAAAAAAAAAAAGCAAACCAAAAAAAGTAAATATAAAAGAAAAGAGCAGAAACGTTTTTTGATTACGGTTATAATGCCGTAATCGTACATTTACAGACGTTGCAATAATATGTACAAGCAATTGGTAAATATTTGTGACCTCAACCCTCAAAACATCTCAACCATATCAGTCAATATATGCCTTCCTTCGTTGAATGTTATTCCTGCCAATAACTGACCCTTTTACCATTTCCTAGATTATTCGATAGCTTTGCTCTTCGTGCTTTCATTCATTGTTTTTCATGTTTTTTGCTTATAAGTAGCATTCATGCATTCATGTTTGTACATGGATGTTATTAATATTTGCTTGAGTGTGCCCGTTTAAGCATGTTCTTTTCACTCTGATAATGGTTTTTCATTATTACAAGTAATCCCTTTAGAATTTTCATAAGAAAATTGCTTTGCTATGTAAACACAAGCAAAAAAAAGTGATACGTTATCATCGGCCGAAAATCGGAACCCTTTCAAAATTTTAATAAATTTCGAAAATTTCATCAATTTTTTCTTCTTTTTTTTTTTTTAGGTCTTCAATGACGTCTTTCCCAAGTTTTTCCTTCTTCTTCCAAATTTTCTCAACAAGGCTTCGTTAAAGATCGTAGGTGAGATCACAAATACTCAATGCGAATTTTTTGAAACGTTCAGCTTTGTAGCACTTGGTCACCATATCCGTTACTTTATTTATAAAATTCAACTAATTTTCCTCATTGTGTAAAATATCGGATTTCCATTCCACGTTTTGCGATAGTAAAAATTTTGAGGTTAGAGATTTGCAAAGAGGACTAAATCAAAGAGCACTCGTCCAATTTGCCATTCTATGCATTTATTCTTTATTCTTTTTCTTCCCCCTCTCTAGAACCACGACTGAACTAATATACCTTCGTCTTTCAGTGATGTTGGTTATAATCAAAGCAACTCATATAAATATGTACAAGCACATATGTAAGCATACGTATCGTGTTTGTAACCGGATCGAGAAAAACTGTTTGTTCATTTTGTGAAAAGTAAAAACAAATTTGAATAGCTTAGATTGTGAGTGGCAGGGTGAGAGACGCCCATACCACTCTAGAAATAAACTTCAATTAGTTTAAGGAAGTTGGAGAGCGGTTACATGCACTTATGTTTACTTAACACCGACTGCGGTCCATAAAGTATACACTATTGTTTAAAATTTGATTATAAGCGAATTTCCTATAAATTATAAATTTTCAAGACTTTGATGAATTGAATATCTATAACTGCTACAGAAAATTTTTGAACATCTCAAGAATTCCTCAAAAAGTGTCTACTAATCTTATCGCAAACCGGCAGCTGATTGTGTATATCTTTTACATAAGGTATTCTGTGAAGAGTGTTCTGGAATACTAGAACCTACCCCTAATAACAAGCTTTCTTTGCCGATTGCATTGCGTGCTTTTTAGTTCTTGGTTCAAGGCCGCAAAATGCTGGAAAAAGAAATACTTTGAAATTTCTAAAACCTTATAATGCCTAGTGGTTTCACTGACTTGCGCGCAAACGTTGCACCGATCGATCTTTACTCTTAACAATTTGATTTTTTCGTTGAAATTAAATTAAATAAAAATTGCATAGTGGTTAGAAAGAAGTGTAATCGATAAGCTTGGGACAATACTAAAAATTCGTCGGTAAGCGTCACTACGTTCTCAAAATGCCTTGTAAAAGTAACAATATCATTACACCCGATAAAATCGGAAAGATTCTTATGGGAACGTAGTACTATCGATCCTTTCCTTTTGCAAAGAAAATTTCCCACAAAACTCTGCTTCCGATAGCTTGGTTTCCAATTTCATTCTTTTATTTTTTTCATCTTTATATGACCAATCACTCAGGGGATGACCCCTACGCAAGACGGTGACTGTCCGAAAGAAGTGAGGAAAGAGAAAGGGAAGGAGATAGGGAAACGTCCGGAGTTTAGTGGTTATCCACGCAATCAGTAAGTGCTATGATGCTCCTACCGACTGAGCACTCACTATAACTACGACCAAAGCAAATTGTATCGTATTGAGATTGGTAGCCGCATTTCTTACCTACTCGGCTACTCTTGCGGAAAGATTAATTCATTAGCTAAGTATTTAAGGGGTGAGGTTCAATTCTTGTAATTATTTTTTAAAATACACATAGATTGATCGTAAAAGCATTTTTAGATCTTCAGAATGGTGCGAAGTAGATAAGAAGCGCGACTACCATATCAATATTCGCGGTATGAAAACTCAGTGCGGGAGAAATTTCTTGGTCGTAGATTTAACTTGTGAAAGCACATTCAATAGGACGATTTCGGCCATTTCCCATCTCCTCCTCTTTTTGCAGTTCTTTCCGGCCACCATTGCATTGCACGGATAATTGACATGCCCGAGTGTGATATTTCACATTATAAAAAAAAGTGCTGGTTTTCACCAACGAATTTGCACATGAATCGCTTATAGAGCATGTATTGTCGTTATGAATTTATCAGTAAAAATCCGCAAAAATGCAATTACATTAAAATAACAAACGAAGATCTCCATCTATTTTTCTTTCATACTGTTTTTTATATATATATCAGAACTCATCAGATACTTTTGTGAGCATTGTATGATTTCTTTTCTCAGACAACCATGTTTATGCTGAGCAACGAGGGATGAGGGGTATATTCATTTTGTGAAAAAGTTTGCAACGCCCAGAAGAATGCTTCAGACACACCACCAAGTGCATACATTCTTTATCAGCATCTAATTCTGAATCGACTTAAACATGTCTGTCTGTCCGTCTCTGCAATGTGTGTTGTAAACATTACTCTGCGCGCAAAAACAAAACTATCCGATTCAAATTTGGCAAAACCATTATAAGTTCTTGCACGCAAAGTGTTGGAAACGGGGCAAATCGGTCGAAGGCCGATTCTACACTACTACGTAAACTGTTTTTCAAGAGGAAGAGAAGAATGGATTTTTACTTATCAATCATAAGCTACAGCAGATACATCTACAAAAATTTCTATATATAATTTCTACTCTATGGGTGATACTCTAGTACTTGTATTATATATTATAGTCCATCGAATTTAAATTTTCTTTTCAATACCTTTAGGACGCGCAAAGGTAGGCTTCAACAACCCCATAAAGTACATACTTTCTTGGTCAGTTTTAAATTCGGAAAGCACCTAAGCACGCCCATCCGCTCGTCTGTCCATTCGTCCGCCTGCCCAATCTTGGAGTATCATTCTCCCGTTCACAAAAATTAACCTTGCAAAAGAGTTCGATAATGACCCAAATCGGTCAAAAAGCTCGCCACCATCGCCCACGCCCCTGTACAGCAATACCTCTGAACACCTTTGCTTCTTTTGTTTTTGCTTGCTACTCATGAAGTACAACACGTATACGGTATGTATTGTGCAGCACATACATATATCCATACAGTACAATACATACATCCTGAAAATAGAAAAAATCAATCAATCAAGAGTTTAGTTTTTCCCCTTTTTATACCCACCACTGTAGGATGGAGGTATACTCATTTTGTTCTTTTTCCGCAATGTATGTAACACCCGAAAGGAAACTTCAGAGACACTATAAAGTATATATTTTCGATCAGCGTGAAATCATGAGTTGATTCAGCCATGTTTGTCCGTCTCTGTGGTATGTGTTGTTGGTACTCTCCTGGTCGCAAAAATGAAGATATCGACTTCAAATTTGGTAGAAAGATTGAAAGTTTTTGCACGCAGGGTGGTACAGAAAATTTTCCAAATGGGTCAGAGCAGAAGCCCGCAGTGAGGCGTAAACTGAACGTAACTCCGTATTTGTAAACAAACATTTGTATGTTTTCGCTCGTTACTCAGAAATTACTCAGAAGTTAGGAGGTTTATAATTTCCACATTTACTTTACGAAACGCTCTACACTTGCGTGCCAAAGTGGAAAAAATCGGCCTTGCCCACGCTATGTTACAAATGATTAAATTTTATGTTTTTCACTTTGTTGGGGTGGATATGCGAGATTCTTTTTCTTTTGTAACTTTCTTACTTGTTTTACTTTTTTTTTAAGGTAATGATGATGGGTACGAACAATTCGGTCGCGACTAAATATAATTGTCTCACTTGCTGATTTTGTTGTTTACAGAGGCGCATAGGCCTAGTAGTCCAAGTATGCCTTTAGAAAGCTAACGACATTGGAATCAAAGCTATTTGTTAAAGAAAAAACCCGAGATAGGGCTCCAAATATTCGTTGCACTTCTTATGTCAGTTGCTTAAGATGGTCCGGTAAAATCATCAAAGAAAATAATTTATAGCATGTCTGGTTTCAGTTGCTAATTGTTGTTAATTCATACATACATACGTTTGTCATGTATTTTGCAATACAATCCTTTTTGGTGGGATATTAAACGTTTCTGTTTAAATATTAATGCGAATCCTTTTTTTTTTTTTTTTAAATCAGCGCCAAGTGCGTGATTTTGACACTTTTATGTTATAACATTTATTGTTATTTAAATTAAATTCTTTGTTTAACAGACACTTTTACGCAATTTACTCACCAACCATAGTATTTTTCCTATAGCTTTTACCATTATCGCACCGAGGGGATTTTCAATGCATAATTGACACGTAAATCCTTTAATGCCGAAGCTTTCATCACCACCGACACAACCAAAGGCGGCGGCAGCATCAACAACAATGAAAGCAACAGCAACAAATTGATGAATTTACAACAATTTCCGACATAAACATACACATGAATACATATCCAATGTACTGCCGCGCGCGTTGACAACTAACACATTTAAATGGGATTTAATGAGACCGTCATCACCATAATGTAGGCAAAGCAAACAAGAATATCATCGTTTAAATATACAAACGACGCTATTTAAATTAAAAAAAAAAAAAAAAAAATTTTGTGCAAAGTAAAAATACATTGTTAGTAACGCCAGGGTATCGCATATGATAAAGGAAAGGTGAAAAGTGAACTAAATTAGATTACCCTTTGGAGCCGATCGGCTGAAAGCTGATAATAAATACATTTTTTTTATAAAGGGAACAGAATCATTTGCATTTAATACGTTTGGTTATCCGTTATCAACGCACTTAGTTTCCTTTGGAAATACACATCGAAATTAGTTTCTTTTTTCCTCTTGATTAAAAGCATTACTCCTGTAGCAGTAACCAAGATCATGATAATTGCTTTGTAATTGAACTAAACAAGTAAGAAAATTATATTCGGTTCCGACCGACTCGTTCATACTTAACCCCGTTATTCTATTTTTGTAGAATAATTTTATGACAATTTATATAGCGTATCTGCAGTAGTTTGTGACGAATCGAGAAAGACAAAAGTAAATCAGAATTGCTTAGTTTTTGTTACATGGGCATAGGGACATTTTAGGCGCGTTCTTTAAAAAGCTTGGGTCATTTTGAAATTCTTTTGCACATTTATAGGTGATATTTTCGCTTTTGTGAACGAGAGAATGTTTACCACAGATACTACATAACTCAGCAGACGGACAGATAAACGAAGGGTCATTTCTGGATTTGAAATTGAGCAAGAACTTATATATTTTATGAAGTTTTTGAAGCTTGTTTCTGCGCGTTATAAAGGTATTAGAAAGAACATTGTACACCGGGTATTGGGTGGTCAGTTTTTACCATCTTTGTACAGGTACTCTAGTATCGCCCATAGAATGTACGCTAAAATTTTTCTACTTATGTGTGTTGCAGTTTATGAGTAATGAGCAAAAAATCAATTTTCTTTTGCCTTCTGAAAAATCGAGGCGTTCTCAGCTAACGTAGTAGTGTAGGCGCGTCGTCCGACTGATTTGGCCCATTTTCAATACCAACCCGCGTGCACTTCGAACTTTGCTGCCAAACTTGAGGCCGATAGCGTAATTTTTGCGATCAGGAAAATGTTTACAACGGACATTATACAGACGGGCAGGCAGAAGTGCTTAAATCGATTCAAAATTAGATGCTAATCAAGAATATATGTGCAATGTGGGCACTTTAAGGCTTCCTTGTGGGCGACGAATACGTGCATTTTTGATATAAAAATTTTAGTTTCATCTGTAAATCCGTTCAGTATCTATGCAAATAATTGATTTCCCATATGTGATTACATAATGTAGTATATCACTAAGAGAAATTGTCTCTTATTATAATGATATGAAATTGGCACGTGTCAGCATTTACATATATGTCAATTGCACTAAATTAATAATGTATGAAATTTCATCAAATTTTATAGACATAGACAAGCGTCTCATTAAGGAAAAAAAAAAAAAACCAAAAAAAAAATGGCGTTGAAGAATTTTGTAATTATAGGCCGTAAACAGCAGTCTATTTTAGTGATAAATAGTACACCCAAAAAAAGATAACAGTATAACTTTTCTTTCCGCCGTGCTAGATTATACTTGGACATAGGTATTGTCAACGATTGATTTAATCTTTATCTGATGTGTCTGTGTTGTTGATAAGCAATGCATTATTTTGTAGGATTAAATGATTCAAAATCTCAGACCAGATGTCTCTCAGACATCTCTTGATATAGTGTGGTATATAAGACAAGACGTGACAGATTACATTTCGCGCTATTTCAAAGCTGTCGACATACGATTGCCATTGAGACGAGATTCGGTAAGGTATTAATTAAGGGGCTTTTTCATATACGTATATTGGAAATACATGAATAAGATCATCATTTCTTAAGCACCATTGTGCTGAATGATGAGACTCTTTGCGGTCTGTCTAAGCATGTAAACAAGTGAAATGTTCACTTCTAGACCTTCCGTAGAAACAGTTTGAAAATTTTCTCCCCAAGTAATAACAAGTTAGTGCATGTTTTCACATCGTAATTACGTCATCATTTTTTAAAAATGCTACAGCTTGCACTGTTATAATGGACAGAGCTCGCCTGAACGATGTCGACTAACTCTTTGCACCTTTGAAACTGATTGCACGGATGCGGACGATGTTTGTTTCATTTAAAGTCTCTTATAGGTGACTGATATAAAATTACGTCGATTGTTAAAAAATTGTTTGCTAAAATATTGCATATTTGTTTATTTAATTTTTTTATTAGAATGACGTACTCACTAAATTAATTTTTTTAGTGCATTTCAGATCAGTTATGATCCAACCAAAATCGTGGGGATAACCAAGTGGCTGCCTAAATGTAAGTTGAATTTAAAAATAAATTTAAATTGAAATAAACTGAGAAAAAAATTAAAATAAATTAAATTTTACATACGTAATTATCCTTTACGAACTAAGGCCCCGCCATTCATTTGTTTAAATATTGCTAAAGGAGTTTGAAAAGTGTTCTTAATACGTTCTTACATATTTACTTTTTTTTGTATGTTGAGTTAAGATGGACCGCTGTGATGCAGTTAGCAGACACATATAAGACCAATAAACGAAATTTGACGCTTCGGAACATAGGGTACAATTTGCTTTTCTACTTTGAAAGAAGAAGAAGACTACATTTCAGGCTAAGATTGCCATACCTTTCAAAAGTTCTCATGCTTAGTATCGATATTTATGAGCTTCATTTGAAAATGGAAATGTTCGAAATTAGCTGGCTATCATCCCTTCATCCAAACGTGATCTCAAAATGAATATAATTCCTTTATTGGCCTTACTTGGACTTATAAACAGTTTCATAGCTAACTATATATCGTAAATCGTTTGTGGCACAAGGCGCAAGGGAATATTAACTTTGAGCGGTTGTATGTAACACCCACAAAGCCTTGAGAAAGACACACCTTTTATAATATCGATCGATTCAGAACCATTTTCTAAATCAATCTAAGCTTTTCTGTCCGTCCATGAGTTTATAGTTTCGTTCGCAATGTCTGAGATAATTTAATCAAATTTGATGTCGTGACTTGGTTAAGCCCAAGGACAAACGTTATTCATTCGCTATGCGTTTTGAAAAGTCGCTATTTGAGCACTTGCAAAAGCTGCTGTGGTGTCACATCGGTGAGATGCGACATTATATGCAATGCCTTGTTTTTTTTTTTTGCTTGATATATTTTTTCATCGCTTTGGATTACAATTTAAAAATCGAATTACTCTCAAAAGCTTTTAACTGAATAATGTCAGAGATTATCACGTCACAATAAAATATTATACTTTCTTGTCCTTGTCACTCATACATACATGTATTTTTAGTAGATATATTAAAATAAATTTAAATTGTAACGTTTGCTTGTTTCTATGCCATTATGTTGATTGTAATCCATATTCTCACAACGACATAAAAATCAGTTTGCGATGTTTTCATCATTAATTCATAGGTTTTGCTGAAATTTTTAAATGGCTTACATTTGTGTTCATAGTTTTAAAGAGAAATTTCATCATCATCTGAGTTTTATTTTGCTTTTTTTTTTTATTCCGTTAAAAATCAGGAGAAAAAACAAACAAACAAAAACTTTTTAAAAGCCCATCAATGTCTGCTGTGGATGTTGATGATGATTGTTTGTCTTTTCATTTTGTCGTACAGTGATAAATTGACAGATTTTGTCTTGAACAGTATTTATGGTCTTTACAACTTTATTGGTCGGATTATTAAGTGTCTCTCCGTCTTCACATTTTCCTTATTTTTTTTTTTCGTTTGCTTTCTTTAAATGAGAAAAACTTTTCTTTTTCGGGAAATTGTCTTAATCATGTAAAAGGCTTCAGTGTATTCAACCAATATTAATTATAATCGTTTTCGATGATTCGGTAGGAAGCGCAAATGCAATTAACAAAAAAATTATCTAAAGAAGTATTGTAAAGATTAAGCAAATAACTTAAAATTTTCCCCAAAAAAACAAATTTTAAGCTTCACATACAGGTGAACTTCCATTTACTTCCAACTTTTTCCAACGCGTCTTAATAAACTTGTCCCTTTTATTATATTCCTTTTTTGCCCGTTTAAATGATAAAGTTAAAGCAGGTTTTAATGGGAGTTGTTTTATTTAATAAAAGAGGATTTCCAGGTATTTTCAAATATCGCTACCACGCGCAAAAGATATCCTTTTACAAAGACTTTAGTTTATTACGTTCTTCCGTTACCTTCGATTGCGGTTTTTTAATGGTTTTTATCTTTGAAATCATTACAAAAAGCATTTATTTGTTGAAAGCAAGTCAATCACGCGTGAAAACAAAAATTTTCACTTTTCTTTCCACAGCTACACCGAATGTTTATTATTATTACTTTCCTACAACTACTTTCCAATAACTACTTTCCTCTATTTTACTAGGTAAGAGAGGAGATTATTTAAAACCAAAAAACATAATAAAAAAAAATGTTTATTTTTCTTCTTTTTTTTTTTTTTTTTTAATGAAAATGCCTTCGAGTAAATTAGCGACTTGGCAAGGGAGAACAAATGAACCATTCTCC
>KK499899.1:41042-97884 GCA_000688715.1 Glossina pallidipes
GTTGTCTTGGGCAAAACATTTCATACACCGCCAGGGGCCTAACAGCCACGTTTCAACTTCAATTATGTCTTACAATTGTTCCCATAGTATTCAGATTTTTTGAAAAATGTGTCTATTTGTCAGCATTTAATTATTTAGTTTCTCATTAAACAGATCGAAATATATCTTCACATAATTTCATAAATCTATGTTTTTCAAACATTTCTCGGGAGCTTAGCGGTGTTTATGATTATACATTAGGACCAGTACCTTTGTACGCGTAACCAATTTGCCAATTAACTCAGAAAATAAATTGTTGCCTTAAAATTTCTTCTATAGATTGAACGTTTCGGCAGTGTGAAGTGGTGCATGCTAAAAATAGGAAAAGAAAACTGTATCGCACTTCTCTTTTCATAAATCTCTGCGTATTATTGGGCAGAGTTCATTGAGTAGATTGCAATGATCGAATTTGTTTGTTGGGATAATAATGAAACCAAGGGGTAAGGTGTGCGAACCGACACCTAATACAAAAATAGTCGACGTCTTTCTATGAAAACCTTACTGCGAGAGCAGATCACATGAACCGACGTAGTCAAAATGTAGAAAAATTAATTTTCTTGCTAAAAGAAAACGAATTATTCTTCACATACTTTTATACCAAGATATTGTTGGGACATAAGGACTTACTTTCCATCAGAATTTCTCATACGCGAAGGGATCCAGATATGATCTTATGATGACGATGACTTGTATGACCTCAACGAAAGCTGTATTTATAAAACAAATCAATGCTCATCGTCTTTATCGGAATATATGTTAATATTATAAATATTAGACCTTGTTATTATACATTATTTCTCTTATATAGAGGTAGGATTGAATCAAGATCCTATACCATCCGAATTCTTAGATTCATAAAAGTTGTGAAAATGCCGTTTTTTTTTTGCTGGTTTTTTATCGAAAAATATCAAAATTCCAAATATTTCTTATACATATGGCGATTTTTTTTAAACATCGCTCGTTATGAGGAGAATGGTCGTAAAAGCGTTCGGATTCAATTAACCCCGTTCTTGATCGAAACATTTGAATAGAAATGAATAGAAATTTGGTAAAAAAATCGCGAAAATTGCGAGGCAGAGTCAAGTATTTGAGAAATGTGACTATAAAGACGGCACACCCGGACTCCAAACTCTACTTACGATTGGTCAAGACGTCGTATCTGGAGTCCACGCGGTAGACCACACTTTAATTACGATTGGTGTGTGCTCCTAGCTATAGTGAGCGATAGGTCACCAAAAGCATAATATTTAGTGAACGAAAGCATACGCTCTAGGTAACAATAACTAACTGTCCCTCTCTTCCTATATCTTTCTTACCATCACCGCATTGCACTTATAGGGGGCATCTTCTGAATGGCTATTCATTAAAATATAAAAAAAAGAAAATTGTAACCTCTAAGTTGGAAACAAGAATACATAGGCAGATCATAGACGAACAGATATAGGAAATATATTTCTTAATTAATTGATGTCAAATAAAAATTAAGCCCATAGTGAGTTTTTCTGGGTGTTACACACATCTCATATAAATCTAGTGCACTCCTTATGATCAGTGGTGTAATAGGTAAAAAGAACTGAAACCAAGCGTTAAATATTCAAAATGCTAAGCCATTTATTTAAATTGAAACAAATCTTATATCACGCGTTTATTAACACAAGGAAAAAAGAAAATAATCGAAAATTTAAATAAAATCAAGAAAAGCACGAAAACCGTGAAAACTACACGTAAGTAATTTGTGTTTCGATTAAAATTATTTAACACGAAACACGCACTTCTTATCAATGCGACGGTGGTACTCAAGCATGTGCTTGTTGCAATTAGTTTCAAGTAAAAGAACGGCATTAAGAAATTAGAAACAAATTGTGTAACAAGAACTCCAAACAATTTAAACAACAATAGGGCGGGTTGTTGAACAAGTTTACCTTTTATTGAAGTTTTCTGTCACAATATTTAACGTCTGCTTAGGGTTGATGTTATATGATGCTGTCACCCTTGTTTACTGAACATTAGTAATAAAGCAAATACAAATCAATCAGAAGTTATTAATGTTATAATGAGGACGTTACTCCGTATGCAAGAAAATGGCTAGAAATCGATGTTAAACACATTTATGAATTCACTATATTTTATGATCTGAAACGAGGAGAATTTTTTTAAAATCTTTTAAGTCATCGAAAAAATCCAACTAAAAATACACAAGAAGGCGTGCTTTCGAATGAAGTCCTTCAGAATTAAATCTCTTTAAAGAGTTCAAGAACGCAAGCTAAAGATATCATCCTAATCTGCGAACTGATCATATATACGCTCCGTTTCTTTGGCATAGTATCAAATAGGGACTAGCTCCAGCTGGACTATAGTGGCATTAAAAGAAGAAAGAAGACTAGCTCCAGCTGGACTATAGTGGCATTAAAAGAAGAAAGAAGACTTGGCGAAGTGGAGCCGAGCAGCGTAGGGAATAAAATAATTAACAAATGGAAGGTCAATCTTTATCGCAATAAAAGAAAAAAGCTATAGTGACAGACCTTGCTAAACCATCGTACAACTCTAGCTATTCCAGTAAGTCTATGTGTATTCCAGCAAGTTTATGAAAACTTTAGTGTGGGTTTGTTACAAATTAGATTCTTACTTTTAGGTGGATCGGGTTTGTTTTATATTTTGACTAGAAGTATATAAGGAATCGAACTTAATTTTCATTAACACTTTACGGATTTATAAGAAATTGAACAAAAGCTATACCAATCCAAAGGAGAGTAAATTAACTTCTGGGCGGCACTCTCTCCAGGATGGCTTGCTAATCAAAAACATACGTGTACATATAAAAAGTTTCAGAAAAGATAGTTTTTACAGGCCCTTCGTAACGGTAATACCATCCTCTATGTTTCCATTCTCTTCCTTCCTAAGTAAATAAAGAAAACACTTTTGTTTTGTAGGCCATCTAACGGTGGATTTGTAAGGTTAAGTCAAGTAAATTGCAAAGCGTCAATGTAATATTATTCTGCTGTTTTGCTTATTTCCTTTGCATTTCTAACGAGCGTAACTGAGTTTTTAAGTAAACAGGAAAAAAAACTTTGCAAAATGTCTTTAAGTTTGTTTTAATGGTCCGATAACATTTAATATGAGCATAAGGGTCACCCACATAAAGATAACCAGCTCATTACCGCCAACACCGACACCATAACTGTAATCATTATCACGTACTCTTGTGACGAGGACGACGACAACGACTTTTGCTTATCTCTGCTGGCTAAAAGTGATGGTGGTGGACCTGTTGGTCCATTGTAATGATACGCTCTTGATATTTTGGCATATGGTTACTGCCCGAAGGTGTTGTTACGGCATTACATAATATATGAGAATTTTATTGTGTACATATATACATGTGTGTGTAAATTCATGAACAAGTCGACTTAGATATGGCTCGAGGGCTTCATTAGCTCGTTGGATGTTGATGATGTTATTTCGTTGATAATTATACAGCAACGTAAACGCGTGCAGTATCACACAACAAGTGATTCTTTTCGAGTACATAGAACGAATGCAAAACAATGAAGCGCCAAGAAAGGTATACAATGTGTAGCACGGTCATCACGTGTCCGAATATATATAAAACAGAACTAACTAACTAACAAACATGAACGAATTCATTGATGGCTAAGGATTTCTATTGTGGATAAGAGTTTATACTCCTTCGTATACACACAGTTAACCATTGAATTCGAAATGATTCACTCACACGCAAAGACACGAACATAAAAACACAAAACGTTGATTCCTGTCAATTACCGACGGTATCCAACCCTCAAATATGCCAGTTAAGGTAAAAGTGACAAAAAGGTTTTTGAAATTTCTTTTCGGTATTGTGTCAAAATCTCTCCTCCCCACAATGCCCGCTATGCTTCAATTTGATAATAATCACTGATGTATCCAAAACAAACCTGCCGTGTGTTTTACTGATTCCACATGACATGAATTTGTGGTCACTTTTAAGCTCCATGTTTCCATGTTATTAACATCGATTCGAAAGAACGCAAAACATACTTAGAGAACGATGTCTGTATCTTCATTTGTGCAAACCGTCGCAAAGAATGGCGTATACACGCGTACTGAAATTTGTACAAATCGGTGTGTGTTTATACACGAAAATGCAATTAACGTGTTTACTGTTAAGAGGTCTGTCTACGCCGCCCAGCAATAATGGTTTTCAATTGCTTTTGAAAAAATACAAACTTCCGTTTTAAAGTTTCATTACATCACTTTGCTTGGATGCTGGTGCCACTGTTGTTGTTGTTGTTCTTATATTTCTCTAGCCCTAGCTTTACCGATACGAGTTCAAGGCATTTGAATTGATAATGTTGACAAGGGCGACGACGATGGTGACAAATTACCTGTATCATTAGTCAATGTCTGCATGGGGCGACGACCGACCGACCGACCGACCACTGTCCGAATTTTAGAGTATTCTTTTACCCTTTTATTGCAAGTTAGCATTTCACTCATGAGTGTATTACTGCATGTATGTGTACACAGACTCTCTCGTCTAATGAAATTATAAAAGTTTAATGGATTTTGTTACTAAATTAACTTCTTTCATATGTAAATTGGCAATTAAACGATGTTGGCAAAAAGGCTATGTTGGCGAAATATCTTTAATTTAAAATTGATATTGAAATGTAACAAAATTCAAAGATTAATGTAACTTTTCGCAATGACTCTTGAAATTACGTTCATTCCTTTCAAATATGAGACATTGAAATAAAAAGCTTGCAATCCCTTCAAATAGTTGAACGTGAAACTCTGCTCCGGCCGAAGTGATCGATTTGAACAATCAAGGACAATGAAATCAATTTTGCCTCACGTTATCGATTTGTTTACGTAACAAGGGCTAATTTTGTTTGCTTGTTCTCCGACGTTGCCATTTACTTTTATCTTAGCCTTGGGTTCAACGTTGATATCCGTTACCTGTTTGAGAAAAAATTTCAAAAAATGGCAAAAAATTCAATCGAGTTTAAAATCTACACGTTGAGACAAGTCCACATGAGTTTAGCTTCCGCGCGCACATCTCGTCATCCGTGATCTGCCCAATCGATTCATGAACTTGAATTTTGTAAGTGGGAAAAGATTGGTTTTTAAAGAACCTGCTTAATGAAAACAGGTCGATTTTTTGAGGAACAAGGCACAACTCCCACTTCCATAGGTTGTCTTTTTTTTTTCGCTGACCGACTATTTAGGGGATGTTCGCTACAAGTGCGGCCACGTTGGTGATGAGGAAGGGTTATAGCAAGAGTGGGATGAAGAAAGGGATTGGTGTTTGTGAAAGTTCGATTTTAAATCTCTAAATTGTAAACGGTTCCAAAGCCGGTTCACAGAATTGCATATTAACTTCAGGGTTTTGCTGCTTATGTGCAACTTTCCACTTTACTTGAGAATAGATCTCTCTCCCTTAGTAGGTCTGTCGGTCACAGAGGCTTAGTATAAGAGCATTAGATCATCCCCGGTGTTCGTTCTTAAGAAGAATAAGGTTCAAGTTAGTAAATTAAAGTTTCTGTTGAAACCACATATCTGTAAGATAACCAGGATTTACTAAAGCCAGCCAGCTGACAACAAAAATTATGAAAATTAAAAAAATCAAAGGAAAAAGATATTCTGTTATTCATTATGAAAAATAGAGAATATGTTTTGAAAATCAAATAAATATCTCCATCAGACTTAGTTAGGAGCTTTGTCGGTTTTTACATCCTACACTATTTGTGGCACAGGGTATATTGCGCTTGTACGGACGTACGTAACACCCAGAAGAGCTTAAGATAGACCTACTTTTTGTTATACCGATCGTTTTAGAAAATAATTCTGATCTAAGCTTGCCTGTCCGTCAGGTATCTGTCCATGTAATATTGTGGTCAACCTACAGACCCTAATTTCTAAAATATCTTGATGAAATGCAACCCAAGGACAAATGCTATTGGAAATGCTTCGGATCGGTCCACTTTTTCGACCACTCCTCGCGTACTTCGACATTCGAAATTGGTATGAAAAGTTTTGTTCAGATAGGCCAACTTTTTTAAACACCTCCGACTCCTAGGAAAACTGAATCTTTGTATAGTAGGAAGGTATAATTTTTGATATATAATTGTTAAAATTGGTTCATAATATATAACTGACAAAGAAATCCACGTTACCGAACTTGAACCACATAGGTCTAGTTTTTGGACCCCTCTCCATAGTAGATTTCTCATGGATAGTAAGGTCTTCGGAAAGTTGCTTAATTTTTAAGATTTTGTGATGAGAATCGGTCCGTCGCAACAATTTAGCAAAAAAAAATTAACGATAGGGAATTTGGATCACTTAGGTCTATTTCCTAGATCGTCACATATACGGGGGTTATCATGACAAGCAAGCTCTTGCATGGAAAGAAAGTCTGATTTGCGGTTTTTTTTTTGTTATAAAAATTCAAAATATTATCATTTTCGACATCCTCCAATATGCGCTCTTTCATGAAAAGCATGCTTTTGCATGAATATGATGTGTAATTTTTTGTATATTATAATCAAAACGGAAAAGCATTAGTTGAAGCGATGTAAGGTATCTAAAGGTCGGCAATGCCCGACTGTAATGTTCTTAATATTTTTTTTTTTTTTTTGTAATCTCTTTTCTTTAAGTCTGACTACTGCAGGATATGCATATAATTTGAAAACCCCATCTTAAACGATTGCATTTTTAATAATACATACGTTTAAAGAATATTTCAAATTCAAATTAAGAAAAAAAAAAGCAACTGGCAAAAATTTTGTGCAAAAACCAGATTGGATTATGAACAAGTCGTTCATTCATTGTATGAAAAGAAGTACATCAAACGAATATGAGTGAGTCTGAGAATTAAACACGTCCGGAATAATATTGTACACCTGCAACATTAACGACTAAAGATACACACACACATACGTGTGTGCATTTCAGCAAATAATATGAAATCTCATATGCACAAACATTGTCATTTCTTTATTTCATTTGTATTTTTTGAATTTTTTTTTTTTTTTCATACCTTTTACGTCCGGATGTGACATTGGTCTTTTTCGCACACATATATATGTTTATATACATATAGAGTGATTACTGTTATGTTCTATACACACGTACTATGTTTATAATAATCCAGAAAAACTTTTAAACACTTGCATATGCAAATAATTTTTCATTCTTTTCTTTTCTGAACCAATGTCCATGTACTTGTTAAAGCCTTTGTTTTTGTTTTCATTATATTTTCGTAGAAAATTCCACACATAAACTTGAAAAAAAGTGACTGTCGTAATTATGAAGTTTTAATTCACATCTTCTCAAATAAAGTTATGTGAATTTGTGCCTACATACGTATAACGTACATGCAATTATGCTCATGTATGTCCCCATGTACGTACTCTCATTCAAAATTCATAGGCGTAAATGCAAAATATTTCATATATTCATATTGCACATGTACCCATACACAGATATATGAACGTATGCTTATGTATGTACGTATGTATACGCATGCAGTTCTTTTTTTTCTCTCATTCAGTAAAAGGAACGCACATCTCTGTGCACATAATTTTATTTCAGTTTCATTATCACGTCTGCCATTTGTTGATTGTTCTTAAGCCTTTTCGCGTACAAAAACCTCTTTAGTGTTTTCACGGTTAATACCGCAAATATAAGATGGCGATGATTAAAATCACTGGTTTCTCCACCTGATCATCATATAGACTGAAAAAAATTTAATGTTTTTCTTCTTGAAACAGAAAAAGTTATACAGATGTTTACTAAATAAAAAATACATAAATTTAATGGAAACGTTGGAACAAAGTGTAGATGACACCTATAAAGAAGTCTATTCCGATTTACCTAAGGATAAATATTTATAAGGAATAAATATATATTTATAAGGAATAAATATTTATCTGTTATCGTTGTGTGATATCATTTGTACACTCGCCGCCGACGTGTTATCTACGATAGGTTTCTAAATTGTTATTATCATAGAATATACAATCAAGTAAATCATAGACATACGTCCGTCCATCTCTCCCCCTCTATGCCAAAATTAAATTCCGAACCGAACATAGCGTGGCACTGAATTGAAAAATGGCGTTGTCAATTTTCCATGCAAGATAGTGAATTCACTATCTTTCCCATACCTTTGCTTTCACTTCAATTTCATTCACCGATTATCGACAGTTATTGAGAGAATGTTTTTTTCATATTTTCTAATGTAAGCGAATGCCCCGAATTCTATCATTTTAAAAAGCGTTTGTCCTTGAACCATGACATCCCGGTGTACAAAATTTCATCAAAATATTTCAAGAAGAAAAAAGAACACAAAAGACAGGCCGACAGAAGTATAGACAAGCTTACCGGTGCAAAAAAAGGCGGCCCTTTCTTCCACAGGTGTGTGGCCACAAGTGGTGTGGCGTAGGGAAATTTTACTGTAATTAATCATTGATAGGCTAAATAGTAAGTCTCGTTAATTTAATACAATAATTGAATGATTCCATTAGGGCTAATCGCGCCAAAGTTGGCAAAACTAATAAAATTTTAAATTACAAAAATATATTAATATTAAAGGGAATATTTAAACTCTTCCACCCAAGTATCATTTTCTTTTCATCCCACCTATCGCATGCACTAGTGTGTGTATGTTTTCCTTAAAAATATTAGTAATTGTTCTTATATTTTATTGAATAAACCCGCCGAAAAGTTTTGTGTGGTTTTCTTTGCAAATTTAACAGTTACTTTAGATATATAACGATATCGATACCGCTAGCGTAGTTAGCGCAAAGAAAGACAAGGCTAACAGGCAGGCAGGCAGGCAGCCAAGCATACAGACAGCCAGACCGACTTGGCGTAGAAGCGGAATATAATTTACAACGGAAATTCCTGTCTAAAATATAACGTTTTTGGATACATATATAAACTTTATACAAGCGTATGCACACACACACACACAAACGCTCTCAAACAATAAGGCAACAACTTACATACCTCACTTTGCATACATACGCAAGTGTACGAAAATGATTAGATTTTTGTAAAAAAATTCTATTTTATTTTTTATTTCTATATACGAAAATAATGGATTGGAATAAGACGGAAGAAAATTTTTTAAGAAAATACTGAAAAATCTGTAGACGGAATGGATGGATGTACGTGCATTGTTGCTTATGTGTATGGGAATTTCAGTGCTTGTGCGTGTGTCTATACATGCATGCAGGCATGTGTATAATCGGTTTATAAGTAACTAACATACTGGAGTTTAGTGAAAGACTGCTGCTGCTGCAACCTTACTACACTATTATTATTGCTACTGATGGTGCCGTTCTATATAAGAGCGATTCTTCAAACACTTAGTGTGAAAAGTATATGAAATGGTTTGGAAGGGAAAGGGAAAAAATGTTGGAAAAATAAATAACCAAGTATGAGTAACAAAATGCTCAATGGAACGTAACCAAAGTCGATATATATTTGAAGACTTAAGTTAGATTCATACATACAAACCTAAGTGAATGCAAATGCTACGTAGATAGTTTTACACAGTTATTGCGAGATTTTCTTTTTTTCTACTTCTTCTTCTTCTTTTTTCCTCCTTCAATATTTATTTTACAATTCACGCTTCATCACTTGACTTCCTGAGAAATAGATATGGGGTAGCTACATATGTGTGTATGTTTTCATATGTGTTTTTTTTCGTTTTCTTTTCTTTTTGTTCAGGTTAAAGTGTATGTTATGCAGTATGAAACCGGACACCCCTTATGTTCATATCCGTGTTAACCATTTCGCGCTTATTTTCGACATATGTGATTTTTCAATAAGATTTTTTACCTTTTAAACAATAATTAATTGAAATGTTCTCAATATTGTAGCAGTCAGTTCGTTATTAATGAAATAACAAGCGAAAAAACCATACCATCATGGAGATGAATACTGGTTACCACCCAATAGAACTGTGTCTGAGAAAGTCGCTTCCATGTTACGGTGCTCTTCTTTTGTGTGTGGTAAAAAGTATAAAGTAAAGCAGGTTCGGCAAAATGTATACTCTAAGGTTTTTATTTACAAAAGTATTGTGTCGTTGTAGTTTTGCAAAGAGTTTTGTACCTCAATCGTAAGCATGACTTAAAGCTGTTTTCTGGGCTTATGACCGCTTACTACACGTAAGGGTAGACAATGGGTTATTTTTTGTGTGACTTTCTATTAAGTTTCGCATTCTGGAGCACAACAAAACCCTTTAATATCAATTGTTTTATAAAACAAAAGTTCATGAAATCACCGAAACCAGAACGAAAAAAAATTCTTATAACTTGTTATTTCGTTATACTGTTGCTCAGGGTACGGCTGCTGGTATAAATTAGCCTAAGAAATTCATATTTCAAGGCGACACAAAACCGTCCATACACAACAGAGAAAGACTTGACAAAGCCAGCTTGTAAGGTTCACAATAATTTTTTTTAAAACGGCTTGCTTCTATTCCTTAACATCGTTTGTGCTACAGTCATTGCCACATGTTAATTTTTCTGTAGTTTCTTATTGCGCAGTGTTTTCCCGTGAGTCTTTATCCTAGTTAATGGTCAGCTGGCACCATGACCTTCTAAACACACTTAACACACTTTGCTTAGCACTTGACGTTACACAAGATGTGAAACGAAGCAAATTATGAGCATCTTTCATAAGCATACTCGAATATTTTATATCAGACAGGTTATCTAATATTTAAATACACCAAAAATGCAAGTGCGTGTTGTTCCTTTACGTTGTGCCGTAATAGCGCTATATATAGCACAAAGTTATTTGTTTGTTTATAAAATGTTAACTAAAACGGGTGTATTTTAATTGAAAAGAAGTAAAACCGCTATAGTAGGTCATGTGGGCCGCCGTGGAACACCACACACCATCTCACAATTATTCTTATAACGATTTTTCCAAACAAGGCGTCATATGGGCCAATGATCGAAATTGTGATCCGATTCGAATCAAGCCAAAACTAGTCGGTTTACAAAATATCGTCTCAATATCTCAAAAATTGCATTCTAGGTGTTCCAGTCATGCAAACTTAATTAAGCCTCAAACGGCAAGCGGTATAGGGAGCAACTTCATATCAAAAGCAGTGTGGAGTATAAAAAGTTAAAAGGTTATTGTTCGGCAAAGCCTACTATTAAGTACTTAACATCACTTAGCCTACCGCAATTATTTATCTAACGTTTTCATAAACAAAAAAAGCAAAAATTATACTTTTTTACTATACAAAGGCTTATTCTTCATAGGTATTGATATTTGGGGAGCAGTCTCAAAAAAAAGATCTATGTTCACCAGCCATTAGTGAACTAGGACGTTGCCTAGCTTCGGTGTCTCATTTGCAAGACGACTGACCCAAAAATTGCTAGCAATCAAATTAGGAACAGTGCATTGGAAATGTTCAGCTTTTCATGGCTGCAAAGGTCTTGGTGCTTGCTTTTGTTATCTTAGGTGTAGAAAGACAAGAGAACGCGGTAATGCAACGTTGTGAGCCCTTTAGATGTTCGTTATACCTACAAATCTACGTTTGTACTTCCTTCTTCTCAAGTATGATTGTTGCCAATTGTCTCTAAAATGTTTATGCAGATTGTTATATGTTGGAGTAGATGTCATATTAAATTAACTGGGTATCACTTGCTCCGATTTCAAATCAATCATTTGCTTGATTAAATTTCAAGAACTTGAAATTCTTTCTTTATTGTTTTTTATTTAATCTCAAATTTTTGATAAAATAAAAATCATATTTTTATAGAAAGAAAATGTATGTATGAAGTATACTTTTTTTAAGTATCCTTAATAAAGATTTTTCTCTCTAAGCTCTCCTTTGAAATTCTAATATAATACCATTTGATACTTTTCCACACTTTTATAGAAAAACAATAATACATATTATAGGGAATATACGAAAACTTCTGACTTAAGCACAAATGGTGTAAGACTTTTCTTCTATTCAAAGGAATAAACAATTTTCTAGTATTTCTCCGAGTATACATACGCACATGCTTATATGTACTTATGTATACTACATATGTATATATATATATATATATATATATATATATGTATATATATATATATGTATATATGTATATATATATATATGTATATATGTATATATACATATATGTATATATGTATATATGTTTAGGAGTCAAATTAAATTTTCAGTTTATAATGGATATGAAAGGAAACGAAATAAGCATCAATGCAAAAATGAATTTCAGCTACAACAGCAACTACATATTGTATGCGGTTGCAATTTAGACTTACGAAGGATTTGTTTCTTACGTCATTGCCATTATATTGAGAAAAATGTTTGTCGCTGCAGTTCAAACGGATCAAAAGGCAGTCGCAAAATAATAACAACTTTATCGTTACCGAATTCAATTTTGTGTGGGAAATATTTCAAAAAAAGAACAACTCTTAAGTGGAGCAGAAAACAAAAGAAAAAAAAAGAGAAAATCTGAAAATCCTGTGGAGTGACGGTTTAACTGCATATTTGATTGCACAAATGCACAAAATGTTGAAGACGACGGCGGTCAATCTAGCAGAAAATAAATTTGCCATAATTTAAATGTCGACGATGATGTTGATTTTGGTAATGATGATGCTGATGATAAAGCTGATGATGAGTGTAATAGCAAATACGAGCAATTTAATGCACAACAAGAGAAAAAAGGTACATTCGTATTACAGCGAATCTTGGATACACTAGCTATGACCTAAAGTCAATAAATCCTGGGAATAAAATTCAAACGAACTTGCTTTATTAAGCTGCAGCAACAGATGTAGAAGTGGTTTAAGAGTTTCACAAAACAGTCCGCTTTTTAAAAGTAAAGCAAATTGATTTTTTCCTGTAATTCTGAGTTGTGCTGCGATCATTTGCCTGTAAATGAGAGGTGAGTATAAAGAGTTCATATCGCTTTGCGACGGAACTGGCCCTCATAGTTAAGAATGCTTAGAACCCAGCTCTTCCACATGACCTGATACGTCAACATCATGTACGTATCTAAGTGTAAGTTTTCCCTAAAACAAGCCACCGCTTATGCTATGATTTTTGGTGCAATCAGAAAGTATTTTGTTTACATAGCGCCAAAGTGGAAAGTATATATAAGATATCTCTAATGATATACAACATATATCTTTTTTCTTTTTTTGATATGAACGAATCACTCAAGAAATATCCCTAAAGAAGTGGAGAAAAGGAAAGAGATAGGGATCGTCGTAGCCCTAGCGTAGTGCGTGTCTCCACAATTGGAGAGAGTTCGCATTGAAACTGCTCTGTACGTTTTTAATAATTTGAACTTTTCTCTCGCTTGAGGCCATTCCGCACCACCTTGTATACGCAGAAGTATTCAATACTGCCATCACCTTTTTCTAAAATACCTAAATTAAAAAAAATTTAGGTAAAAGATTAAAACTTGATACAAATGTCATTTACTTTATTAAGAGTTCATTCTTCTTAAAGCTCGTGAAATCATTTATTCAGCCAAATTTTTCCAAAGGACCACAGAAATGCCTAATTCCTGAAAAAAATTCCCCTTTTTTAAGCTTAATCTCTGAAATAGCCTTAAAAAATTCTTTCTTAGAGTGAGGAAGAGAGAGAGAGAGAGAGAGAGGGAGGAAAATAAGTGGAGTGATATTATCTGCAATAATATCACGGATAAGCCATGCGATGCTTGCTGGTGTAAGAACAATGACAAAATTAGTATATCGTGTTAATTCGATCATGTGAACGAATACATGATTTCTTTGTCGTTTCCTGTTTATCTGAATGTTTGCGTTGCAGTTATGGAAAATTGAAGCATGTCCAATGTAATGGAAAGATTCCGAACGAAAGAAAAGAGGAAAAATATCACTAAATAAAAAAAAAGAACAAGAAGATGCTTGGCCTTTGTCATACGACAACCGTTCTTGGACGGTTCATTGTTTAAAATCAAGAAAAACACGTTAAGTATACGTATACGAGAATATTGTATCACTTCTGAAACTTTCTTCTTATGTATCAATAGCGCAATTGTTTTATTATGTCGTAATTGTTTCGTCCTTTTTCTCTGTTTTTTTTTTTTTTTATGTTTCTTTGCTTAACACGTCTGAGATTTGGTTTTAATGCCACTTTTCAATTTTTGCACTTATTTCCGCTTACTTTTTCATTTAGTTGCTCGAGTCACTTCAGTGTTAAGCTTTATGTTCAATTGTTCTTTTATTTGCAAAAGATGAAGAAGAAGGAGAATAAAAAGAAATGGAAAAGAAAAACAACCAATTTTCTCTTCTCTCCTCTTAATAGAAGTTGTCTTGCTTTTCATGTTATACTACTTATGCTGCTCGTGCTGCTACTACTTCTGTTTGCTACCTCACGATTCGGTTGCTGCTTTTAAGCTACATTTGCTTCAATGCCAAAAAATACTTTTGTAATTTTGCATATCTGAATGGTTTCCTTGTGGCGTTTTTCGTTGCGTTCCGTTTCGCTTTTCTTCCTCTTGTTGTCTTTCTTTTTTCTTTATTGTTTTCTTAGCTTTTCATCTCGGGAATTTTTCTTTTATGTAATTTCTGTTTTTATGCTAAACGCACAAAATAAATCCATAGAGATCGTTCAGCACGTAATCAATTATGTTACGTTTCGCAATGCAATGGTAGCGAAAACTTATTTTATTTAGTTTTAGTAGATGAGAAGAAAGGGAAAGGAAAGTGAAGAAATTGTATATATATGGCTTGGATCGAATCCTTTGATAAACTGTTACTTAGTTGCCTTTTTTTCTTGTGCCCTAATAAGTACAAAATCTTAATAAACACTACAAATAAAACGAAACGTCTTTATATCGTACAAAACCTGTTGTACAAAGATATGTTAAGTTAATGCGAACGTATGCAAGACACAGAACACACCCTTGAGAAATACTCACATTCTATTATACCGATCGTTTCTGAATCGATCCAACCTTGTCAGTCCGTTCTCTTGCGTTCAAAGGACAACTCGCAAATTTTTGAGACATTTTGATGAAATTTAGCCGAACGACAAGTTTTCGCCTAAAGATGGACGCTCTTGGAAATGGTTTGGATCGGACCTCTTAACGTATAATACCTTATATTGAAAAGTCGCTATGTGAATAACTATATAAGCGAGGTGGTGTAGACTACAATAACTTTTACTTGTTCCTATATTCGGTTAATTGACGAACAGATTATGTGAACGTGAGCTATCTCCTAACGTGAGGTGGAGATAACTTACAAAATGATCAGCAGCACTTGGTAGGCCTTAGCTATTATTGTTATAATAACACTATAATCGCCCAAAACCTGATTTAAGATTATCAAACACTGCCCTATTTGATATAACATACCTGGGCGCACATAATTTTCATAGATGCGCCAGATTTCTGTTTATTTTGTTTGAGTTAATCAACTACTTTTACAAAGTTAATAAAGAGAGACAACTCTTTTCAAATTTTTCTCTTTTTGTTCTAAGTCTAAGTAGTGCACTGCATTTATGCCTTTAAATTAAACTAATTTCATATTTGGGTCCTTTATTATGTGTTCATGATTTAAGATTAACTTTGTTTTGTCTTAAGGTACCTCAAAGTGAAAAATCTTTATGGCAACCCATTGCGTGCGACAAACGAAATGCATTAATATGTAATGCATTAAAATGCAAGGCATTCCGTTATAATGCAGTCATAAACAAATCAATAAAATTTTCGTACATGATAATGAAAAAAAACAGCTGAACTTTGAAATGCATTAAAACGCAAAAGGAGCAAGAATGACATTCTTTTAGTTGTATTGTGATATTTCTTGATATTAATTATACTTTCTCCAATGTTACTCATCCATTACCTGTAAGCTCCACTATATTAACTTTGATGTTGTCTTTGCAATTTCCAGAAAATCTCAGCGAATTAATTAATGTTGCGTTCCTTTTTATTCACCTTTCCGTCTTACATCTATCCGCCAATTTTTCCTTTATGGGCACATTTAAGTTTGTTCCCCTCTTTATAACAGCAAGAAATACTCTGTAGATTGGTTTGGGAACCCGCCTCGACCATTCACTTCCACGCCTTACATATGCCTATTCCCGCTAGCCTCTCTATTTTCATACGTTTTCTGTCGTTGTCCTTCTATTTATCTATTTTTCATCAAGTTTGGTAGTGCCCGATCTATCCCATTGGCGAAATTTAACACACGATTACCTCTATAAGCTATAATTCCTTGATTATTCATATCGAGAATGCTCAATACATCTTCTTTTATTACGAACATTTATTCAATTCGCCTGTGAAAACAGCATTACTCATACGTGCCTCAATGACAACAGAAGCCGCGCCCTATTCACTCTAGGAGGCATCTGCAACAATCTATTCCTTCTTATAGACTACCGCGATGCGAACAGATAGGAGCTATAATAGGGAACAAACTTTAGTGGAAAGTTACTTGTTAAGCGTAAAAACTGTTTTTCATCATTTTTTATAGACTTAATGGCAAATAGTTCGCATACAAAATACACTGCTTGCATCGTTATCGATGAAGAACACCCTTAGCCTACACTTTCTTAATACATGAAAGCATTAAACGCTTTAGATGGTATGGAAAATATACATAAATAAATTTATTTGGGAATAAAAGGAAAGGCATGCGAATGACCATAAAGTTTCAGGTAAAATGTGCAAAAGAAATCGTGTTAGCACATACAGGATGTAAAAGAAAAACAGCCAAAAAGGAAGCAGTTTTGATTTATTATAGTGATTTATGACTTTAAGAAAATTCTATGTTAGAACGGATAAAAAGGTATACCAAATTTTTCAGACTCGTATGAATTGAATAATTATTCCATTAAAAAAATATATTTTTGATCAGTAAAAATATCCTCAAATTAGCCGTATTTGTCCACATTCGTTGTTTATTGCAGTTACGACTGCGATTTTAAAACGGCATAAGAAACGTGCCTTAAGTTTTTGTACCCCGTTTCCGTACAAGGGCTGTACACAATTTCTAGTTTTTTGTGCTATTCAATATAAGTAAAAATAATGAAAGGAAAAGTTGTGGAAAGATATATGTATATATATGTACAGATGGAAAAAGAAAGAGACAAAGGGACAGAGAGAAAAAGAATGTGAAGATGACAAAGGCTGTGAATATTTTAAGGCTATTAGCTGCAATTATGTAAATGAAATCTCAAAAGGATGCTCTAGAAAACCATAAGGAGAATTGAAACAGATATTAATAAAAACGCGTTGGAGTGATTACATAACTCGTGCAGACGACTATGTTGACGGATAGACGAATTTAAAAAAAAGAAAATCTCGAGGCTTATTGACGGATGTGCTATATATAAGCATGTACATATACGACATGGTATGTATACACAAGTGTATGCACGAATTTTATTCGCACGTAATTTGATTACCACGAGTTGAAAAGAAAAAAATTTCTATTTACCTGAATTGTTTCGTTGCAACATGATTTTCAATGTTGTATGAATTTTTTTTTATGATTTTCATGTTTTTCAATATTGTACGAATTTTTTTTATAAATTTTTCAGATGAATTTTCCTTTCTTTTTTTTTTTGTTTTTGTATACCCAATCCTCACAAATAGGCATTGTAAGTTCGCGTTACATTACTCACAATTCAATTTTACATTATGTCGATTATATGCGTATATGAGTGGGATTCGCCGAATTATTCATAGCAATTTAGTTCGATGTGTCAAAGTGTAATTTATTTTTTATATTAAATTTAATGAGTCAAAATGTGTAAGCACTAAATAAATTCTACTTATTGTACTTTTCAGTTGTTTTTTAAGTCTGGAACCAATCTACTATTTTGCCATTTAGCCAATACTTTGTTTACACGAACTTTTTGGGAACCTAGCTATCGTGTAAAAAGAAACTTCTATGTACATCCATAGTACGTACATACAAGAACATATATATACATATCTAGAATAATATATAAAAGTACAGAAGTCTAAATACTTGAAAAATTGGGGCAGAGAGGTAGACGTCGCTCATATACAACTCGTACTCGTACTAAATTTTTATCTAAAACTTTCATATGGCCATCCATCGGTTATGTGAGCACAAAAATTTACTAAACGCGCTCAATTAATAAAATATTTTGTAAACTTTTTTTACCCACCACCGAGAAGTGCAGGTATGTTAAATCTTTCCATACGTGTGCGTCATAAAGACTTATTCATCAGACATCCAATTAATTGTATAACTGCTTAATTAGTGCAAGATCTTCAGTCAATTCATGCAAGTCGTTCTACCTAGAAGTCCGTATGTCCGTCCACAGTTTATTTTCTCTTTTGAAGCATTCACACATTGAAATAAAAGCTTGACACATATAAATTCAAATGAACACACAAAATATGAAATGATAGGATGCGGCCACTGTGGAAAAGAAACACAATTGTAGCTTTTTAAAAACATTCGCACGTAAGATTACATTAAATCTCTTATTAGATTCGCAAACACAAAGTTAGTATATCTAGACATTTGTGTTGGCATGTTTTTCATTTACTTAATTTATAAGTTTGCAGATAATTCATTTTTTTCATACCTAATGTAAAATGCCTTCATCTGCATGCGTCCTGACGAATAGTTTTGTGTCTGACGTGATTAAAGTTATTAAATGTCCGTAGTTAAATCTTAAATAATCTCTTTCTCTCTCTCTCTGTCTCTCTCTCCGGTCCATCATTATCAATATGAAAAGTAGTCTAACGAAGACCACAAACTTATTTTGTAAGATTTTCTAAAGTTTTCAAAACAAAATTTACCAAACTTTCACAAACACTGCCTTACTTGGGCCTGCACTTCTATATATATATATAAAAATATTTGAATGTGTATATACATATAAACACAACTGCATATCTATATATATATGTATATATGTGTGAATATATTTTCGGTTGTACTGATAAGCCCACACGTGCATTACTTCAATTTCACTTACGTACGTAAAGTCCGCTTGTAAATGTGTGCTCCCTGTAGCAGGCTAAAGTCAGAAATTTCATCAAATATTGTATGAAATAATTTTTGTTTTTTCATTTTTTTGTGCTTTTTTTTTTTTGAAAATGTTTCACAAACTATTGTTGAATTGTTTGAATAGTTTGTGGAGTGAGTTGACACACTTGCTATTTCCTTTTGAGTCGTTACTGCTTTCTAAAATATTTGTGTTTTGCATTTACGCATATTTTGCCTCCGCATGTTGCACAAGTTTTGTCCTTTTGTTATGATCACTGGCAATACAATTTGACGACCTAATGTTGCTTTTCTTGTTATTATCGTTGACGTTGTTGTTGTTATTGTCGTAAACTTATGATACACAAACACACGTACAGAATTGAAATTTAATGCACTCCCAAGGCATAGAAGTCTAACTGATTTTAAAGTAAAACCATGTTGAGCCACATCAGTCACATTATATATATATATCTATACAATATATATATTGTTTTTGTTGTTATTTGTTGAAAACATTTTGCAAAAATTTTTGACGTAAAGTTTTTTGATTGTGTCTCCAGTGAGATGAAATAAAATATGCAGATGCATTCGTTGCGGGCGTGTTTATGCGGATGCGTGTACGAGTATAGGTGAAAAGTTAGTCCACAGCTCACCGCACAACATCACATAAAGATTCTTGGCCCGTTTGTTAAACACGTTCGTTTTATGTTATCATCATTGCCATGTTTGTTTTTCCTATTTTCTTCTTTTTTTTTTTTTTCTGTCCTTTATTTCATTATTTTAGTTTATTGCATGCTTTCCTCTCAAGTGTATTAACTTTAACTTTTTTAACTTAACTATTTAAATGAAAAAGTATGAAATTTTCTACAAATAAATATAAGAAAATAAACAGCTGTACATGCGTAATTGTGAATGGCGGTGATATTTTTTGAGTGTCCTGTCAAGTTCAACCCCTTAGCTGTATAGAAATTTCAAAGTTTAATAAAAGATTTTTTTAATACAAATGAACAGTAAACGACTTTAAGAAAAGAAAAATGCACCTGAGACTTAACAGAATGGCATATAGTTGAGTAATAAGCTCTGGCGCTGCGCACCCTAGTAAGTATAACTTAGGCAAGTAATTAAGTTTTACGACTACTAAGTCAGCCTAACAAGGTTCAACTTCTGTAAATAATACGCCAATTATGTACTGGGTGTGTGGTCCTAGCTATAGTAAATGCTCGGTAAATAAAACCGCAACGTTTGCCGATTAAGGACATAGGAGTTACCTCATAAATGATTGGACATTAAAAAAAAAAGAAGGAATAAAATTGGTGTGTGGGTGTCAATGTGAGACCTTAACCAGTTTTGACTACCTATGTGGTACGAAAAAACATAAAAATTATCATTTCAGTAAAATTCTCATTTATGGGTTAGATTAAGTAACGAAATTTCATATGTCTGTTCATAAGTTTAGTTCATGCTAGTCATGAGTGGATCTAAACAGATGGTTGATCTGATTTATGAGCAAAGTTTATAACACACAAAAATTCTCAAGATTTTACCAAGACGGTAGTCAAGGACATATGTGATAGCTTGTGCTAAGCTTAAAAAAAAAAAAGCCTAGAGAAGTATTCTTTATAGGTTTAGCACTCAAAGATATAATTTCAGCTGAAGCAAACATAAATCATTTTTCATCAAAGAATGAGCAGTACATGTGGAGCTTTTCCACGTTTTGGCTTAAGCATAAATCTTATTGAGAATGGTCCAAAGAGGACCACATTTTCCACCACTCCCAACGTAAAGCTTTATTTTGAAAGATCGTCATGTGAATAACTATATTAAAAAAAGTAGTGTAGGGTATTTAATGGTGAGCCGCGTCCCGCTACAGCATTTGCGTTTGTTTTCCTCTTTATTTTTTTTAAGCATTATGCACAGACAGGCAAAATGGGGCTACGTTTTAAAATTTTTCAAATTTTATATCAATTTTAGAGATTAAAAATGATCCGTTAAGAGACATACAGACGACATAGAGTAACCACTTTGCACGGATCGTACTTTTATCTGGGAACCACAACGATAAAATTTTGAAACATCTATCCGTATCACAACAAAATATCGGTAAAAATACAAGAAATGCAATAGAAACGACAGCTTATGGAAGATGGAAGGGGTCACCATTTACTCACTTTTTTTTTTTAAGGTAATAAGATTTCTAAAGCATTTATCTACAAATTTGTACTTGAGTTGCGTTTCGTTTTTCATGAAAAATCAAAATTTATTCCTTAATTCATTCTGTTTGTTAGTGACTTGGTACTATGTAGGGGCTGAAGAGTTATGTATGCAAGGTTTGCCTCTAATATATGCAACAATGTTCGTGCAAAACGAATTTATGCATAGACGAAAAAGTATTTAGATACACAATGATATACCTATATATATGCACATGTATACGTAAAGCCGATAGAAAGCACAAATAAAAAAATCATAAATCAGTTAAATTTTTCGTTTCTCGCAATAGAAGAAGAGGCTGTACAAGTAATAAAAGCAGTAGTAACACAGCAGTAGCAGTAACATAAAAGCTTATAAACGAATTTTTAAACTTATTCCCTCCCCTCCAGGCCTGTGTTCGGCTTTTCAATAGGCCGCAATCATATTTATGCCAATATTAATATGCTTGCATATACATTTATATACATATATATATATATACATATATGTGTATACATGTATACATACATTCAAAAATACATAAAGCACATATATATGTACGTTGCATGCATAACTGCATAAGCATTTTCAATTTCAATGTAACTACAACCATATGTAATCCGAACACATATGCATAAGCTATATCTGCACATATATATATATATATATATATATATATATATATATATATATATATATATATATATATTTGCTATTGTGTTGTGTTACTTGAAACTTTATTCTTATTTACGAGCAGCCCACTCAGACTGCAATCAGCAGGAGTAGCGATGCAATAGAGTAAACCAGGCACTAACAGCAAACATTTTCCAATCCATTAATCGTAAAAAAGTGCATTCAATCGAGTTTTTTTCGCGCGATTTCAAACGATAAACGGATTCATTTTAGTGTTGCTGTTATTGCCGAACAGAAAAATATGTGAAAAGAAAACTCGAATGCAAAAAAAAAGCAAAAAAAAGAAAAACCAAACACAGACCCCACAGACAAGCAATACAAAATACACCAATATTTATACATATTGTTAACAATTTTAATTTTATACGTATGGATGGTATCTATAACTTACTATTTTATTGCCCTATCATCAAAATATGCGAACAGTTTTACTAAGTTCATCAGTCTGCTTGTCCTGCAAAATAACTTAAATTTTTTATTAGAATGCGTTTGTAAGCTCTAAAAATCTCTTTACTATATCAACAAATCATTTAAGCTCTAACGGAAAGAAAACCCATTGCCTTATTTTAAAGATCATCTAATAGCTTAACACCATGCTTTAACCATTGTTATCAAGTGATGCACGCAAGTCGTCTTATTTCATCCGCATAGCATGTTTTTATTATTGTCACCATAATTCCTTACAATGTTTATCGAAATGTTATGGCGTACACATATGTTCACTGGCAACTGTTAATAACGACTTGTATCAGTAAACTTATAGAGCAGCAGTTATCGTTTTTTTTTTTTTTTTTCATTCAATAGTGATATCAGATCGGCATAACTAATTTTATTTAGAAAATTTTATTATCCCTTTAAAAAGGTAAATAGTAAATTGTGTGGCTTCGAAATTGTCACTGTTAATAAATATCAGGTTAAGGTGAAATTTGATCAAAGTATGAGTCTGCCTCTACCTTGATTGCCTACATGTTGGAATACAAAACTTGTTTTGTATTCTTCTATCGATCTCGCTTAGTTGCTCGATGAGTTTAAAATTTCATGGTCTTTGCTTAGAAATTAAACCAAACTGAGCACTATACGTACATGATAAATAGGACGGCAGATATTCTATAGAGATAAATGAAATTGGTCCACCTATCAAGTTCTTTAACAGAACTAGTTAGTTTTTTCAGCGGTCCCTCTGCCTGGCGTTGGCCTTCGCTCGGCTTTGAAAGAGTCTGCCATTCGTCATTCCAATGTCTCCAACTTCAAGTCCAATATGCACAAACACTTTTCCTTCTTCTCTCCCTATTTACATGTAATCCTTCTTACCCCACATCCTGTGAAATCCCCTAATTTAAAAAAAAAAAAAACACTTTCTCTCAAAATTTATCTGTTTTATAAAAAGAAAAAAAATGTATACCATAAATGCGGACAGAAAGATAATTGAATTTTATGAATCTGTATTAAAGATAAGCTGCTAAAATATGAATTGATTTTAAGATTTGTCGGCTTCTCCGTACGCCCGTAGCCCCTAATCACCAAGTTTACCAAAGTGAACCACGAAAGATGAACATTTACTCTTCGTGTCCACAAATCAAGTACAAAAAGGATTGAATTCTGTCTACAACAATTAAAGAATAGAAATGGTGCTCTCAAACATTTTGTGCATAATCGTATTAAATTTTTACTTAAGTTCCTTAAAAGTTCACTTTTTATTCAGTTTTAAAAAAAAACAAAAGGCTCCTAAGCCTGCGGATATCGCAACCTAATGTAATTTTTTTATCATTTCATAGAACAAAATCTTTTCAAGTTTTGGTTGAGGTACGGTAATATATGACCGATCTGCTTTAAATATTCTCTTATTTACAGAAATCAAGGTCCAAATAAAGTTAAAACTGTCCCTAGAAGTTTAGTACATAAGTTTCACAGGCGAAGTATTGATGATTGCTTGCAACGAAGAGCATGAATGCTACAAGCAGGCAGGCACTAATGGAACATATTAAATAGATATAGGAACGTAAAAACGGAGATATTGAAAAAACTTTACCAAAATAAAAACAAGGACGATAACTATAAGAAAGAAAATATTAAAATCTTTTCACTAGTTATACCCTAGATCACCTTAGAATACGAGCATGTATTAAGTCGGTAATAAGCAGAAGTGCTCCACATAAACATTTACTATACTCTTCGATACAGAATCGTCATCTCAATCAATTTAAGCCACTCTGACATTTATCTGAGCATCCGAAGTTTTTCCTCGTAACATATTTAGCCCGAGGACAGATGGATTAAGGCGGATTACTTTTGCGACTAGTCTCCATGTAATGCCCAATTGTTAAGAATAATTCCTTGCAAAATGGTTCAAAATATCTAACGTTACGTGTTGGATTGTCTGTACTCTTAAACAAATTTGAAAGATTGGCTTTAAATAAGCGCTGAGTTCGTTCGCTACAATCTATAAACAACTTGAGAGATTTGTATATATGTTCCTTTTTAGGGTATCCGAACATATTTGAAATTCCAATTCACGACAATTGAGTTTGATTTGTTTTGTAAGATGTCGCAGAGATTTCAGTCTACGTTAAACTTAGAACAGAGTACATAGTTTTTTTATATATATAGTTAGAATTGTTATTTATGCGTACGAAACCGAATCATTTAAGATTTCTCGATCTATTTTTCTTCCTTTTTTTTTCATAGTGAACCTTTCATAGCAAGAAGCGTCATCTTCTTTCGCTCATAATCATCGCAAATCATCGTTTTTTCATATTCCATTACATGCTTCTGTGGTCATTTCTTATTAACAATAATTTTTTATTTCCTTTATCAAGTTTTAATGATCATTTATACAATAACATATTTTGATGGCAGCAATTTTTTTCGCCACTGTAACGACATTTCACTTACATTGCCTCGGCTAATGTACTTTTCGAAAAATCAAGACATGATAATGACATTAAAGTATATTGAAGTTTCAAGAATGTATGAAAAACGGAATTCACGAATATTTCTCGTCAAATATTTGCGATTTATGGTAAAAGTTTATTTGGTGGCATAGTTTGGCGGAAAGAAAATTTTAATAAAATTTGCAAAATTTCTCAATAAAAATTGCAATATAGAGTTGCGCTTGAAGAGAAGCGATGAAAAAAGTAAAAAAAAAAAAAATTAATCAGAAACAGTCTTTTGATTTTCTCTTTACCATACATTTCATGCACAATATAAAATTATAGAAAAAAGATTTTTCTGTTACCAAAAAGGAATTAAAAAAGAAATTTAATTAAAACTTTATGACGTTTCGTGTGTTACGGATTTTCCAAAAATAAAAGTTTCTTATAAGAAAGTCTATATATATATATATATATATATATATTTTTCAATTGTGCACAGCATTCACTTAGTGCGACCCTTTTCGTACGCTAACCCATGCACCGTCTTACTTACGTTTCTGAAGAACAAGGCCACCCCTACGTAACTGGCATTACCATGATTAACTCTTGAACAAATGCCGCAGGCCAAAACATATCAACGGAAATAATAAATGTATTTGAATTCTTTAAAAGTTTTTTTACAAAAAAAGTTTTTCCTTTCCTAAGGCCACTTACATATTTTTTTGCCCAAATATTGTAATCAATCACTTTTGTTTCCCTTTTTTCTTTTTAAGACGCATGTTGCTCAAATTGAAGAGTGGGTAATTCCCTGTATAGAGATCTCAATCTCTTGTGATTTTTATATCCATCGTTAATGGTGTCAAGATTCCCTTGATAATACATAAAAAGAAAAAAAAGAAAACTATCACAAGATCTACTCATCTCTTCTTCCTCAGTCTTCTTGGGAATTTTTGCAAGGGTTTAAACATTAATTTAAAGTATGACGATTGTCTAAAAACTTTCCTACCTATGAAGGAAATAACACAATTTTATTCTTTTCTATGTAGTCGCGCTATAAGTTCGTAGACTAAGCAGCAATGCTGCCCTCCGTTTAAACCCGGCATAGGCAACCACCGGTCCGCTACGTTTAAAATTTCAAATAACTTAATTTGCTTGCACAAAGCAGTTGTGCACATTAATTGTATTTGCCTTGCCTACCACTAGCTCCCGCAGTGATAGGAAAATTAAAGCTGGCCCGTCGATGGAAAAAGATGCCCACACCTGCTTTAGACCATCCAAATAATACCTACAGTCTTCCTTTGCAAAATGGTTTTCGGAAACAAAAACGTCCTATACAGATTTGGTGAGTAGGGAAGTTCTAATCGGAACTTGTAAACTTTTTTCATGGCTCCTGAGCAGAGAAAAATCAACTTTTGTTGGAAACGGAGTTCTGCAAGAAGTATTCTTAATGAAAAGTCCACTTTGCCTCATACGTTGTACAATTTATGTAGAAGAACGTGTACAATTTATGTAGAAGAACGTGAGCCCAGCTTCAAGCTCTGACCACCCTCCTCCATTTATTGGATACGCATTCGCCTAAACGCTCAGTTTTTCTTGTAAAGAAATGCTAGACCTAGCAGATGTTCTCTTCAGATTTAATGGATGTTCTTTTAAGTGTCATAAGGTAAATTGTGTAAATTCCCTTACGTTAAGTTACGTGGTGATCCTAATACATAAAGCTATCTGTGTAAAAATTTGCATTTGAAATGATTATTTCAGAGAAAAAACTTAATGGAAAATCTTGCTTAAATGTAATAAGGGACCGACGAGTTAAATCTCTTGCTATCTTTAACGGATGAGCAAAAAACTTTCAAATTTCAGCTTTTTTCCTTATGCCACATTTTATGTACTGTATGGACGTTGGTATTGCAAAAGATATAATAGTGAGAATATTAATACAAAGCATTTCAGTAAAGGAAAAAGAAAAGAGAATTTGTTTTCGGCTTTCAACGAATGTTTCTATACCCGCGTTATAGTTTTATGATAATAGTTAATAACGCATGTACAAACTTAGCAAAATGTTTCGAATGAATGTAAAGTTATCTCCATCTATAGATTATAATTGCAACATAACGTAGTTGGACCAAACGTAACATATGATCCAATATACCGAATATACGGCCAACTTTGCTTAACCTATAAGTAATAATCATAAACAAATCTACTAAAGTCTAGCCTTTCAATTTCTAAAACTTTCGTAATTTTCAGCGAATCTATTGGAAGTCTTCAAGTTCTTCAAACTTAATCTGGGAAGAACATAAAAAACCATTTCATTTCTATAAAGAAAGCAGTTCAAGCAAACTCATGAAATGGACAGACATGGCTTAGTGAATTCCATTACCATTCCCGCAGATTAATGTGTCCTCCAGTGTGTGGTTCTATGCATTATGATGAACTAAATATATCCACTTTGATGAATATTGAAAAAGGCAAATATAATAAGGAAGAAGTCAAGCAAACATTCCATGGCGTTTCTTAAGGCACATTGATGATGCATTTAGCCAAGTAGACAGTGCTTTTGCCCTTGTATTCGTAATGTGGACAGATTAAGTAAAATTGTGCACAAAACATTTGCTTTCTTACGTGTAAAATAATCGTTAGATATTCGAGAACAAACAATTGTCTACTGGCAGCAAATTTTCTAAAAACTTGCATAAAAGAAGCAGCACAACACCAGCAGCACCTTTGTAGAAATAAGAAAAAACAACATCTTAAGAATTTTATCTTATGAACGGCATTCGTTGCTTTCACATTCGCAACACCATTAAGGGTCTGTGAACGTATTTTTTTTTTCTTCTTTTCTTTTTTTTTTTCTTATTATTTCTCTTTCCCTTATTAACTTTTATTTGGCCAACATTGCTAAAGAAATATATTTCAGTCGTGTTGGATTTTTTTTTTTTGAAAGTGTATTTGTACGGGATGCGTCTTACAACAAAATTCCCTTTATTTTATTCTCCTCTAACATAATGCGAATGCTTCACACAAAACGATCATTTAGCCAGAAACCGTTCAGATGGCTAAGGTTTGAAAAAGAGCAACGGAAAACAATTTTCCCGCTCTTCACTTAGCATTGTGGTGTTTTATTTGTTAACCGGAAAAGAAAAACTATATGTATAGTACTTACGTACATAATTTCGATAGAATTTTTTTTTTTTTTTTTTCTTTTTTGGTGAAAGATAAGAGATTATATAGCATGAGATTTTTACCTTTTCTTTTTCATGGTGCTTTCGTTCGCGTTGCCACTTCAATTATTTCGCTTGGATTTTATGATTTTCAATTAGTTTTTACTCGGAACTGCAATAAAAGTATTTATTGAAATTTTTTCGCTCTGGTTTTCTTTTCTAATTCCATTCATCTTTGAATTTAATTGTTAAGCATTCTACAGCTTTACAAGATATTAATTCCCTGAATTAATCAATGCTATTTAAAATTTCACTCTTATCTTGATAGTTCGCGATGCTAGTAATCCCTTGTGATTTTTATTTTCAGGTGCATCAAATATGTTTATATAGTTAACTAACTTTTTCAGTACAATTTCAAAGGTTCTTTCTTTCAATAGTTTTCCAAGTAACGCCAGGATCGAATGAACAAATGTTTTTATGGTTTAATTTACTTTAAACCTAGAATTTATTTCTTTGATATAAATTTAAGCAAATGTAAGCAATTATAAGCAAATGTAAGCAAAAACATATAGCGGTGCACACCGCAACATTCAATGCCCTGCACCTTTCTATAGTTATTTATATAACAAAAAAATTTTTTGAACCAAAAAACACTTAAGTGCACCAGATTCTATCAAAATATCTCAAAAATTGCAACCTGTAGATTGAACGCAAGAAAACCTGACAGATAGACGGACAGCAAACATGGAACGATTCAAAAGTCGATCGGTATGATAAAAGCTGGCTAATATCGACTCCTTCTCTGTGTTGCACACATTCGCATAAACTTAGTATATCCTTGCACAACATATGGTGTAGGGTATAATATAATTTAATTTAACTTACCGATGAGGCTGCACACTCCCGTGCTTAGCATACCATATCCTTTTAAAATTGCTTGACAGGTCTAGACGCGTTAGTTACTTAAGCAAAACGAGAGAAAGGTGGAATCGCGCCACATCTCAATCGATAATCCGTTGGTTAGATTGAAAGTGCCCCAAGCCCCGCGTTTATTTATAGTTAACTTGTCGGAACTTATTTCTCAATTAACTTAGCATCCCGCCGGACACTTCAATTTGAGCCGACACGCTACTGCTCTAATTTTTTATATACTTTTTGGAATCCAATTTTAATGTCGTATCACTAAGATACTCGTTCTGATGAACGTCGAACGTATTAGAAAAATATAATCAAACCCCTAATAATGAGCCGTTAAGCTGTTAAAGTTGTTAAAGTGAAATAAAAATTCTTAGTAAAAAGTATCAGCATATGTTCGCCTTCATACACCTTATCATATGGTATCTGAAATAATGGTGTTTTTTAAAGCTATCATTAAAAAGGGGAGCAGAATGAAAACTGCAGTAAAAAAAGGTGAAAATAAATTTTCAAGAAAGAGATTTTTATTTCTACAAAAGAATTAGATTCACTGAATGATATATTGAGACCATTAAGTTTTGTAATCAACATTGAATGATTGTCTAAAAAGTATTGGGCCGGTGAAAGTTTAACTAAAAAACGGTTTACATTGCTCGTGGAAACTACGGTTTTCCAACTATTACTGTTACTGATGCAGCTATAAACCCATCCGTCCGCTGTCGGCTCGCGGTTTTCTCGCAGGCTGTCTTTGCAATTAACTTAAAATCTATTTGAAATTTTCGCAGAGATCAGTAAAACTTATGTAAATTAGCATTCCTTGCCTACTTCTTTGCAACTTCTCTTAAGTTATGACGGGCCCCTAAAGATGTGCAGAGACTAAAGATGCCAACTTGGCTTAGCTGGTGATAGGATGTTGCTGTCTCCTTTGAATCTAAAAGTAATCATCTACAACAGTGCCGACAGATAAGATTTAAGTCCAACGGGTTGACATAGTTAACCATGTGCGCAGTCCCTTTTTAAAACATATTTAAAAGTTTAACACGATTGACGATTGAACTCACCCTGCTCGCAAGCCGAACATTCTTTATACGCGATATTTTTAAAGTTTAACAACATTTCAACAAGAAATATTATCGATGTCAGTAAGCACACGATTCGCAAAGAAAGTCTTTACTGCAGCTGTTCGCTAATAAAAGTTAAGTTAAGTAAATTTTTTAAACTAAATTATATGGCTTTCAGTTCCTAAGGTTTCTATTGTTACCAACTTTTTAAAAATGCTCGAAAATGCGCTCTTAGCGGAAGTTCAAAGAAAGGTTGATTTCATAGCGACTTATTAACGAGATATGCCTGCCTATCGATTGATTTTTGTAATCGATAAGAAGTCTTGCATGCAAACACTACAAATTTTTCCACTTCCACTTTTACACTCCTTTCGCTCAAGTACAATTATTTTCACATCGCAATAGATTACATCGTAGACTAACTGTTCGAACATGTGTCGCAAGCTCTTTAATTTCAAAGCTCAGTTAGCAGATGAAATTCACTGTGATTTACTTACCTGAACATTTGGGAATGCTAGGAAAAGCTCAGTACTTTTTAATATTATTAATAAAGCGAAAATTGTTGGAATTTTTACATAAAAATTTAATTAACACCAGTTTCTTCTATGAGGTAAGCATGACAATAAAACAAAAGATATAAGAAATATGTGCATTTTTTATGAGTTCTACGCTGCAGATGAATGTTTGTTGATTAAAGTGTCCATTTTAATTTTCTGCTGACCGTTATTTACGATTATTGCTATAATTATGGACTGCAATGCTTCATGTTCGTTGTTCTTCTGTGTTCTGTGTTCAATTCAAGTTTTATTTTGTTTTTCGGTATTAACACCTTTCAAAATCGCTTCATATACATATATACAAATAGATATATATATATATATACAACGACCACAACAGCAACAGTAGTTGAAAAAGTCATATATCTTTACATTGACGTTATTGTAGATTGTGGAATGGCCGTGTATTTTTATATAGCATCAACACCCAAATATATACATACTTGTATGTATATACATGGATAGACATATACCTATGTATATAGATATAGATAAACAAACATACGTGTGCAAACATTGAAGTTAACTTTAATAAAACGTTAAATGAATGAAAAGTTGAATGAATTCTTACAATGTGCACCACAAACAGACTTCAGTTAAACAGACAACAATTTCTACATTCATTCATTTGTTTGTTAGTTTGTTGCTTGTTTGATTGATTTATGAGTTGCAGTTTGCTTTTCGTCAGTCCTTTGCATACAAATTTCCCATGAATCTTGCATAATAATGCATAACAAGCAAAAGGTATGAAATCTAAATACAACAGCAACGAAAGAAAGAAAAACCGAAACAATTTAAAAATTTAATGGTTTCTCTTTGCTGGGGTTTGAATTAAAAATAAACGAGGTTTTACAACCCCTGCTGTTGCTATTGCTGCACTCTTCTTGTTACACTTATATTCAAATTTTTCAATTTTTTTTTTTTTTTTTTAATTTATTTTTATATTACATTTCGCGACCATTCGTTTTTCTTATCCCTTTTTTCTCGCGTAAGATTTATCGTTTTCCATTTTAAAGGTCATGTTGAAAACTTAACCTACGCAAAACGGGACAGAAATGTGAAAATTAACGGTAATACTTTACTTTATATAAAAAAAAGCTCTGCTGCTATTGTTGGTCATGTGCTTCAGGGGGTTACCGCAGAAGAATTACTAAAGTAAATAAAAATAGCAAAAAAAGGGAAATATTAACAGAAAATTTGGGTTTTTGTTTAAATTTTTTTCTTTTCTTCTTTTCTGTTTTGTGATGCAATCCTAGAATAGATTTATTAAAAGTTAGAAAAAAGCTACGTCTAGATTTGGACGAAGGTGTCTACATATCTATTAACTTTTTCATCGTGAATATATTCTTTAAAGAAGAGCATTAACATGATAATTTTAAGAAAGCAAACTTCGTATCGAAAAAATGCTCAATTTAAGTTATTTTATATATATCCGATAAGTACAATTTATATGCATATGAAAAACGATACTAAGCCTGTGTTCAATTATTTTATATATGTAAAAGTTAACATTTCCTAAGATTAATGCTAAAAAGATGCTACGATCGCATCTTAACAAATTTTTTACTTTGATACCTTCCACTGTAATACGAAGAAGGCCCTGTAGTAAGGTAGCATTCTCATAATTAACTTACATGACATGAAGATGCCATATTACTAATGCTTATGCGTTTAGTGTAATTTAACTCTTTAGGTAAATTGCTTGTTGGCGGGAATTGTCCATAAGTAGTTAATCGAATTGAAAGGTATTTCAACTTTATAATCCACGACGAAATCTAAGTAGATATACTGTGAATAAAAAATTGTTTACAATAAAACTTATTGCGATTGATTAGCAGAATTAAATAATTGACGAGAAGTAAGATAAAGCACACATATTTATCTGAAGCCTTGGCAGAAATACTGCCGAAGAATAGCAATTATGAAAACACTATTGATCTGTTATTAGTTATCGACAACCATTACCGAGACTTGGCACGCGAATCTCTGAAACAAGTTAAATATCGTTATGGGTACTTGATAATGAACTCAGAGACTTGAAGACGAGAATCCCAACAACCAGTTCTCCGAAACCAAGCAGAAGTACTGCTAAGAAACAGTGACTATAAAAGGCTTGTAGGTTTGTAATAATTGGATAATTGCCACTCACTTAAGGGATTTGAACGGGAAGACCGCAAAAGCAAGTTAAGTAACACCATAATCATGTCATAAATATTAGCTGAAGAAACTAGACATATATACTTATGCCAAAAAAAACAGTTAGTCAGTTCTAAAAGTAAAATTAAATTAAATATTATAAAGCCTGACTTGAGGAAAAGGACAGACTAATATCGCCATTACAGTAAAATTATATTTCTATTTTCCCTTTAAATGAATTCCTTTTGATACGATAGCAAATAAAATTTACGCCTTAAACATCACCACCTATGTTCAGTGCACACTTGAACATATATATTATCCTTTCTGAGAGTGTGTGCGACTGACAACCACTGAACTTATGAGCAATTCATATACATACACATAAGCATAAAGTACACGTTTGTGCCGCATAACGACTCAGACTTAGTTAATGCAATAAAATATTTCAACACAACATCGTAGTAGAAGAAAAAAAGAAAAGGTTAGCAACGTATGAAGAAACAAGAGGCAAACACACATAAAGCCAAACACAATCTGCTACTGAAGAGTCAAGGAATATGATGAAGAACACGTAGCTTTCGGAAGACAACAGACACATCTACATTACGCGTTTGTCATAAAGGCTTAGCAGTCTGCCTAAAAGGTATAACGAGCATGTGTATGTATACCTGTGTGCATATATATTGTATGCATGTGTTTTCCGACTAACGAAATACAATAGACAAAGAAAAAGAACTTGAAATGTATCGTTTGCTTAAGTAATGGACTCATCGCTTAGCTGCAAGAAGTGCTAAAAACGTAGTCATGGATAAGATAATAGATGTGTGTATATGGATGTATAAGGGACTTAAAATGCGCATAAATGTAACCACAAATATACGTGTGCGTATGTGCCTATATATGAAAAGTGTGCTCAGGTGAAGCTAAAATAAATGTTCATTGCCAGACCACAAAATATAATACAATCTGTCACAGTTCCTTGTCCCTATATACTACGCCTATGAATACAATTACAAACTTGTATGTAAGTGCAAACACAAACACATCAAACTTGTTTTATTATTTCATAACACGAAAGTCTTTCTTGCTTGCAATTATGTTGGGCGTATGGAAGCACTTATCAAAGCTGTTGCTCTTAAATTCCGTTTCAAAATTCTCAAGTTTTATTTCTTTACTTCACATTTCAAAACCTGTGGAGAGACTAGCAGTTCTTTATTACAGGGAATTATAATTCCCTGTCGTTACACAAAAAATCCGTAATGGTTTTCGTTTAATAAAAATAAATTTTTAATTAGATCCAGAAGATTCGACATAATTGATTATCGCACCGCGAAAGTTTTATCGCTGGCTTAGGCTAGGCAGTCGCTAGCCAAATGCATTATTTTCCATGATTAATACTTGGAAACTTGAAAATCCTTTAATTCTATCTGATTTCTACTTAAAGTTTTTTTTTACACACTACGAGAAGGAGAGTTCTCATGAGGTGAAAACTGAAAGTTCTGTTCACATATTTTTTGCAAATAATTTGGAAACAAACAGCGCATAGCACTTAAGCGATATGTGGCATGTTTGCAGGCTCACCCCGTAGAAGGAATTCAAAGTGAACTACACTCCGAAGAAATCTACGAAAACATTAAGCAACATTACAGAGTGTTCACAAGTCACAAGGCATTTCATCGTCTGTGGGCCACGCGATTTGCCAGGCTGTGTTTTATAAAAAAATGAATACAAAGGATTCGAAATGGAATGGAATGGATTGAATGGCACAAAATAGCAAGCAATAGCAAGCAAATTCTTTCCTCGCTCCTGTGACTAATGGTAGGTCACAACCATGGCTGTGGTAGTGGTAGGTAATAGTGGCAGGTCACAACGTCAGAATATGGCTGTTGGTTTTGCCACTTTTTGATCGCAATAGCATTATCTATTCTCAGACATCTTGCCAAAATATATTAGGAATTGTCAAAAATAAAGTTTATGGCGCAATTAATCTTTGAAGGCCGCATTTGAGTCAATGCCGGGATTGAAGTACTTTTAGTTCTTTCATTAAACGATTCAAGCTTCATTCGCTGACTGCTATATGATCCTACAGAGTAGAGAGTTTGAGAAAACGACAAAAACACATTGAGTCACATCCGAGAAGTGTGAAGCGTGAAGCTTAGTCGGCAACGTAGATGGAACTTTTTTTTCTTTTTTTTGATAGAGTATCGGAATGAAAGACCTCTTTCTTATTTCATATAGAAAATTTCTTTTTCAAATGCAGAACTTTAACCAAACTCTTTACATGGTATTTTTATGTTCAGCAAGAAAACAAACCCGGATGTGAATTACAATTAAGACAAACAATTGTTATAGGCCAAGCTAATTGACATTATCTCTTACTATTCTACCGCATTAATTACTTCTGGTAATATGGGCTTGAGGAGACCTTTTGAATAATATGTATACTAAACCCACTTTAAACAGAATGCACATCTGCGGCAAGTTCCCGTAAAACTTGCAATTAATTCGACTCAAATAAGACACAATATCTCACTCCTTTTTATTATAGATTTTTAAAACGCTTGATTGTATTCTTTGTATTTTTTTATTCAATGCTCTCTCCTCCGTTCTCCCTCGCTGTTAGGCTTTAGTGCCTATTTACCACGTTATTATTGCATTTTAATAATGTCCTCGTTAGTTAACGCATAAAAAATTATTGCGATTTTCCCACAAAAATGTTTTATTTTTATATTTTCACTTTTATTGCAATTCTTCATTTCAAGGAGAGCTTAACTGAAAGTTCCTTTGTTTCATTTAGTTTTATGATCCTTGATGTGTTATTAAACGTCAGCAAGAGGCGCTTGATATAGTGCGGTGGTGGTACGGGGTGATAAATACGAGTGAACACAATAAGCCAAAAAGATGAAACATTTATCTAATAAGTGGATTCCCTTAACGCGAAATATATTCATGCGATTTTCTAGGAAAAAATGCGATAAAACTGACAAAGAAATACTTTTGCAATTTACAGTTAGTCTACCTTACCTAATGCTAAAGTGTTTCATTAACTGCGCCTTGGTTTAATCTTATGTTTTATTCCTATTCCTAAATTAAAACAATTTGTTTATTGTGAGCGAGTTGTAGGCTGGTTGCGACTACACTTTCAGTAATCTTTTTAAAGGTTTTGGTTAATATTTCTTTGCAGTTTTTAGTTACTATCTGCCGTGATCTATACATTGCAGTTATGTTTCCTAAATACAAGCCTGATTATTAGGAACTTAGTCCATGATATAGCCCTTTTTGAGCTTAATCTGTAGTCATAATTTCACAACATACGTAGTAAGTTTCCAATGTCTATAAAAATTAGTTAAATCATAAAAAATCCATTACCTTAGACACAGAAAGACTCACAAACAACAGCGAAGTGGCCTACAGATTTAAGAGGTTTATTTCTATCAGTAAGGCATCGATATACTGCAACGGTCCTTCTTTAAAGAGAGCCAAACAAATTGTGTAACATATTTTCTGATATGCGAAAGATATTCCTGTTGGTGTTTTCTTCGTCGCAGGCATTCACTTCTCTGCAGAAATGCTTTAGCAACGCGATGGTATAGATTTTCAAGTAACAACTATTGGAATAATAACTTTGTTAACTATATCTCCCACATCTTTCCTTTCCCTTCTCCCGCTTCCCATATCTACAACTGTTTGATCACTTGCAATTTTCAAAATTGTTCGAAAAAAGTACTTTGACCTTCTAAATTGGTATGAAAAATTTGGTTCGGATCGGAGAAGTTTTTCGATCCCCCTCTAATTCCCACAAAAAGTGAACCTTTATTTGGTAAAAAGTTATAATTTCCAATACTTCGTTATTTGTATAATTTCCAATGTCAATTGACAAAGAAGTCAACTTTCGCAAATTTGGACCGCGTAGGTCTATAGTATGGATAATACAGCACATGAGAATTCTCAGGAAGTGTAAGCCCTTGTGCGCAAAAAAGGCCTAATTGTTAAGGTTTTATGATACAAATTTGCTCATGGTAGTAATTTGAGATAAAAATTAAGTGGACCAAATTTAAACCCCGCCCCGTAAGATTCGTTATGAATAGTAAAGCTTCAGGAAAAGCTTTAATTTAATTCTTAATATATTATAAAAATTCGTGCTTCGTAGCAATTTAATAAAAAGAGTAACAATCGGGAGTTCAGGTCGCATAGGTCCATTTATTAGACTTCAACATATGAAGGGGTTATAATGAACAGCAGGCTCTTATAATGAGAGAAATTCTAATTTCTGGTTTTGTATGACGAGAACGGAAAAATAATGAAATGTTTGGGAAATAAATGAAGTTTATTATCCTCCTATAGGGACTTTCACGGAAAGTATGCCTTTGCATGAAAATGATGTGTAATTTTTGATGACTTAATACTAAACCGAGTGAATAACTGTACTAGGCGAAGTGATGTGTAGTATGTAATGGTCGGCCTAGCACGAGTATAGTGTTCTTACTTGTTATTAAGTCGTTATCTTCATCTTTCTTGCTTTGTGTTAAATATTATCCTAAACATTCATTGCACTCTTAACTTAAGGTTAATTGCTTAGCCATGCTTAACAGAATTTATATATTATAGTTTAGTTCCATAAATATTTTGCATGTTGGTCGTAAGCAGACGGGATGTGCGCAATTTGCTTTAGATTTATTAATATCTACGAAAAAGTTGGTAAATAACGAAATATATGAAATTTTCTCAAAATTTAATTCACCGAAAATAGCTCACATAAAATTAATATGGAGTTTCTTGGCTGCAACATGGGCGTACGTAAAATCATAAATTTTCAAAATGAAAGTTTAATTTGAATTTCCTTTTTGGAGAAAGGAAAACGGAAACTCTTCAACTTAAGCAATAAATTCCCTAAAATATTTGTTTTTGAAACTTTCTAATAACATCCACATCCACATCCACAAATTTCTGTATGTTTGACTGCATCGATTCATTGAGTAGATATCCTCTCTGATTTTCAAATAGAAATATGTGCACGCATGTAAATGCACAAGTATCCGTGCTTGTATACGTATTGTAGGTAGGTTGCAGGCAATTTACGTTAATTGCTCTGGGAACTATTGCATTTCCGCTTCAGTAGGCATACAGGAGAAAAACAAATTCGTGGGAAACTAAAACGTCGCACAAATTCGCTACCGAAAGCAGTTGATAGAAAAACGCATGTCGCATATAAAATTACATTTTGGGCGATTTTCCTCTAGGATGTGTTTTTCAGTGGAAGTATGAAATTGTTTGACAGCAAAATAAAATAAAAATTTGTTTTTAATCATTTGTGTTCCATTAAATCAGTTTTCCATCTATATATATACATTTGTATATATGTATGTATGTATGTATGTATGTACGTATGTAGATATCTTTCAATTTTTTTATGATTGGAATTTTGATAACATTGGCTGTGTTTTGAAAATTGCTTGGTGGAAAAAGGCAATTTTTTTGCATTTACAAATTTTATTTCATTTTTAATAGTTTGTACCGCTTTTAGATGACAGAGAGTATTAAGTGTTTTAAACATTTGGCAAGGCAAATGAAAAAAGAAATGATCGTAAACAACAAAATTGAATAAGCTTTTAGAGATTAGAATATGTAGGTTTTATTGTACTGTAACATGTGAACTATCATTTGTTTATATGATCAGTCATTTAGCCTAGGTGTCGTTTTTGCGCGGTTATGAAGATGATCAAGGAGGTTTATAGGCAAGGAAGGACAAAAAAAAGAGTAACACTGCGTACGTGTACGTTCGGCTTGAATCGGAAACGTCTGGTGTAATGGGAAAGACCACTGCTGGTGGGTTGTTTCAAAGACTATTTTCTCTTCTGCCACAGGTATGATCTAAGAAAAGATCGATAATAGGTAACAAAGTTATATAAGGAAGTTTGTGGAACAAAATAGGAGGAAACCTTTTATTCCACATATTTCACATGAAGGGCACATGCAGGGCTGATCATATTTCGTATTCTATTGTACATGTTACTCCCTAGAAAAATATAGATCCCATACCAATAAAAAAAAGGTTTTATAAAATATTTAAAGTTAGCGGGGTCCCCATAACGGAAAACGTGACTTTTGAGGGAATAATTACTTCTTCTTTTAGAATTCAACAGACGATTCACTGTGCTGTGGAAAAAATAAAAAAAAAATGTTTGTCTGTGGCCGAGAAGACAATGGGCCTCGACTCACAATTCAACGGTCATCTATTGGTGTATTGGAAGCACTGGACTAGAGTAAAGATAAGCACTTTGGAGATGTATTGACCCTAAACGCTGCCCAAGTTTTTGAAAAAAACCTGACTATATTCAATACTGTGTCATGTCATACTAGTAAGGCCTAATGAAAGCCGTTTATCCCCCATTACAGAAATTTTTCAATAAAACACCAAGTTACCATGAAATTTTTCAATTAAAGCAATAAGTGAGGTTATGAACTCTGCGAACCGATAATTACATGAAAAACGAAAAAAAAAAAACAAAATCTAGGTTTAAGAGGTAAGCACTATTGCAAATCTCTCTCTCTCTCTCTCTCTCTCTCTTTCTTTCTTTCTTTCTCTCTCTCTCTCTCTCTCTCTCTCTCTCTCTCTCTCTCTCTCTCTCTCTGATTAGAAAATTTCAGCTCTGTGATTAGATATAAAAGTTGAGATGTTTAGATCAAATTCTATTCGAGAATCCGAGAGTAAAATTCACTACAAAGTTGCTCATCCCTTTCCATAGCTTTATGAATGTAGGAAAATAATTAAAACTGAAAATATTAACCTGTTTGTAAATTAGTATCAAGAAAATATGTGTGCATCCTACGAGGTCTTTCTGTTAAGAAACCTGATGTAATTAATCCGTATTTTGCTTAATGGATACCGAAGTAAGTGACAAATAATAATTAAATAGAAAATACTAAACATTAATTAAGACTTTCTCGTAAAATTATCGCATCTCATGCGATACATATGTATGTACGCATAAACTCTACACCAAATCTAAAACACACACCGTTGTACACATACGCATATGCATATGCAAAATCATCTAGAAAGACCAGGCGATGAATTGTCAAACCCGAAAATACAAGTATAGACGTGGATAAGGGATAAAGGTTTGTATACATTTCTGGTTATATCTATTCGCATTGTATGACCCGTGCTCATAATGTTCGTACAGACAAATTTACTTACGTATAGGCACACACAGGAAACTCATTAGATTTAAATCATTTTCAATGGATCACAACTCTGCATGTGTATACGAAATGTGCTTGTGCCACTTATTTAATGAACTAAACATTAACATAATCTCAACAAGTCATCAACTAGATACATCGATTGTCAAATGAAATTATCCGTATAACCGAAAATATGGGTAAAAGCCAAGACGTGAACAGACACTACTAAGTACAAATAAATGTTCGAGCACATGCAACACGTACACGTTCTCCCACAATGAAGAGTGTGCAAAATAAACACGTACACGTTAAGAATTAACATAAAATTTTATCAATAGACAACTATTTGTATAGATGCGTTTATGTATGGATGCGTGTATTTCTATATATGTATGTATATGTATATGTATGTACTTATGTATATATACATGCATGCATGCGTATCGCTATGTTCACCTATATATGCAAGGGTGATGTCATTTCTATCACTGTTGTGGGATAAATTGATGGTGTTAGGTTTGTTGTTATCGTTTATTATTATTGAAAATCAATGGAGCACGAGCACCATAAGAAACCAACAATTTAATGATAACATCAAGTTAGTCAGCTTCTGTCAGTTTCACTTGTCTCTGAGACAAGAAAACCAATAAAATTTTGAGCATCACAAAACCATCATCCTTATGCTCTCATATCACTCTCCGCAGTACACAAGTATTTTTCATAAACTTAATACACATTTCTATTATGATGAAACCAGCAAAACTCATATATTTGTATGACTACATATGTATATGTGTGTTCTTTAATATATAAAATGAGCTTAAACATCAAAGTGCTTGCGTTCCCATATATAACATATATATGTTATATATAGAATGTAATATAATAGAAAACCTCATAGTTTTCAAAAGGATCCAACTAACCATCAATTGCTTTTACCGGATATACGTTAAGGAAATCGCCTTTTATTGGATTTCAATAATGCTACACGCGTTGTTGTCATCGTTGTTGCTTCATGTCAGTGCTGATGTTATTTCGACATAATCAACAACACGTTCGTACATGTCTGCGTACGTACATATAAGCAAAACCATTATCAATATTATCTCTCTTCCCATGGTAACTTACTTATTACACACGCTCGCACACACATCCATACATATACAGATACACTTATAGAGAATAGGGCAATACAACAAGTTGTTGACCGGATATGGCATAGAATTGGTGTTGATCTTGTGTACCAAATGTACATGTATTTGTAACTGCTTATGGCACGGCTCCATTGTATTTCTAGCATCATTTGCGTAAGTTCCTTTTGATATAATCTTAAATTCGATTTAAGCTCACACATAACTCCTGCGTAAGCGTTCATTTCGCATTTATCTCCATTTATCATATGTATATTATATATTTTTCCGATTAAAATTAACATAAAACTTTTTAAATGAATATTTATTTGTCTTTGCGCAAAGAACTTAATTTGTACTCTAAGAAGATTCTCCTCAAAATGCATTAAAGTTTAATGTACATTTCTCTCAAAAAAAAAAAAAATAAATAAATAAATAAATAAAAAACACTACTACTATCAACATTATTTGCTTTTACGTACGTAATGGCGATTTTTAATGTGGCGAACCCATTGCAATAAGTGCTTTATGTATCCTAAAGTATCCTATTTGTGATAAGGCTATAGTAAGTTTGTAAGGCAGTATGAAACACCCAGCACACGTTGAGGGAGAGGGAGAGAGCTGCATCTTTCCTTATGCTAAGCATTTCAGAAACTTTTCCGACTCGTTATAAGTACCTCCGTCCTTCTATCCTTTTATTTTTATGTTCAAACTAGGCATCGCAATTTCCAATACACTTTGAGTACATTTTATATACTCTAGTACTTTGAACCATGCATGAATGGCAATCAAAATCTTTTGAATGCGATCACATTTACCAACATTCCCACCACATTGTAGGTTAATTAATATTTGTGCAGAAGTAGCAAATGAAAGCGAGAGTTTTCGATGTAAAAAATACAAAAAAAAAAAGACACAAAAAATAAACCCTTATGCAACAACGAACTCTAATTTGTAGTATGTCTTGATCGATAACAGCACAAAATAGTGATTTCACGTAGTAATTTATCGGGGTAAATTGGGGCTGCATGAGTTCAGTCTTTGGATTGCTTCTTCTATTAGAGTCCTAAAACAAAAAAAAAAAAAATGGCGCCTTTATATTGGCAAGAAAGTAGTATTTTGTAACGAAGATAGGTGAAGAATTATAGGTTAGGCAGGGTGTCATAACTTTCGCCATTTATAGCAAGTTAGTTTGTTCTTATGAAACTTTCCAAGCAGGCAATCATGACTCAACCAATGACTTATCTAATCATGCATAAGTAATCCTCGTATAACATGGCTGTCACATTCCAAAAAGGATCCGCGTCGTACTAGGACTAATTCTAAAAATGGATTATGTCCCAAAAACTAAAAAACTATTATTATATGATAGAGATATATTAAGATAAATATCTTTATTAAAATATTCTTCTACAGTATCTTTATTAAAATATTCTTAAAATAAATATCTTTATAAGATAAATATCTTTATTAAAATATTCTTCTACAGTATCTTCAGATTCATGCTCGATCTTTTGCAAAAATCTATGATTTTCGATTGCTTGCATTTAGTTACAAGATTCTTAAGAATTTCTTACATGGTGCGAAGGATTTATGAAGTTCTCAGCACTGTGTGTGTGAAGTTCAAGCACTGTGCTCCTTTCACATGTGAGATCTTCATTTAAGAAATACGACTCTAACTCTTTGGCTAAACGTAGGTCTTTCTTCATGCTTTATGGAGTATACTTTCTAGTCGAAGTAGAGGATTTCCCTAATTTCAAATTAAAAGGTTTCCTAAAATTTGATAAAGTCTGCTTTTTGTAGGTTTCACTACGTTGGTATAGAAGTAGATGTTCCCAATTCTCGAACCGTGTTTGCGTAAATCCGTGCCGTAGAAAGGACGTGCTATACGGACATTACCTGTACTCCAAATCTCTAAAAACCTAAAGAATATGTTAGAACTCTTTATGTGCTTAGGAAAAATAAATAAAAAAAATAATGAAATGAAATAATATACGAAGAGACGTAGACAATACGTCGACAATATGTAGGCAATGAATAGAAGATACAGAATGTAACCAAACCAAACCAAACATGAAAGTGTATAAAGGAAAGGCTCAAGTGGTCGCCTTGTTACCGACATTACATTTTAATGAATGAATTATTTTAAATGAAAACGAGCATTCCAGAAATAATTGCGGCTAATTCGCTCTAAATTGCGTCATTAGTTTTTGAATTTTAAACCATTTAATGGGCCAAACATAATGCAATGCTTGCGTATATATTTATATCGGGTTTTTTTTTTCTTATATTTTGTCGTATGACTTTGGCCAAAAGAAAAAATTTCATTCATTTCATTTCTCTACTTTAATAAGTTAGAGGAAGAGAGAACGACTCCAATTATAACCAGAAGAAAAATTTTAAATAATTTTGTAAGAAATTATTTTGTATAACGGAGTGAGGAAGAAACAATCTAAGTCATACAGACGAAATGAAACAAAACACAAAAAAGGCTAAAATGCGTAAACAGTAATAAGATGACTTACTTCAATACTATTGCGTATAAAGGGTGCTGCGCTGCATTGCACTTACCCAAGTAGTAGACTGCTGGCTCAACGAGTGCATTTAGTGCTTCTCAGATTTTAATTGGCAATTTACAGCAATTAATTTACATCACAACATTAACAAAGTTTATTTCACACTGCTCCGCCTGCGGATGACGGTGATGCTGTTCATCATATTCAACCCGTGCAACGAACGAATGGCACCAAACAAAATTTTACACTCCATATTATTAAATGTTTCTTTTTTGTTTTCTCTTTCAAGTCATAATTTCCTTATGCTGCAATTGAGAGACAGCTAAGGAGCAATGGAAAAGCGAAAAAAAGAGGAATGCCAGGAAAAGTAATAAGAAATTCTTTGATGTAGCTGTAGGTTTGTAAAGTGTTCATAGGTAAAGTGGCAATTTTTCTTTTGACTTATTTCTTTCCAACGCCATTGACGCTGCCTGTGTTGACTAACATTTCTAACAAAAAAGAAAGGAAGAATGGTTTTTGTCGTTTTTAGTAATTAGTTGATTTCATTTTAAAGACACAGGTTTCCTTTGATATTTTCTTCCTCTTTCTTTTAATTTTCTTCATATTTTTATTTTTTTTTTATTTTGGTTTTTCGCTTTTCAAAGGGAACATAATTATAAGCAATCATCACCTTGAGTAAACAACCACAAGTAAAAGCAAAACGTAATACAATCGTGTCAGTGTACACTCCTTAAACGTTACCAGTCATATCCCAAATGTTGTTTTTTTCGCATACTCTCTATACTATAGCGCAGAACGTTGAACGAATATACAACAGCGCTTAAATAAGTTGAAATGCACGGAGAACAATATGCGTACAATAAAATTCTCTCTGTTTTGTGCACATACACCGAGTGACATTCTAACATTAAATGATGAATGAATGACTAAACGTGTTGCTCTATACACACAAGTATGTGCATATATATATATATATATATATGAACACACATGAACACTTGCTTACCTTTGTACTTAGAAATACATGATATTGTTGACTGCTGCCAAAGCCCGGTTTATACAGGTGCTAATGTTTATGTGTGTGCGCGTATACTAGCAATTGTATGCGTTGTTCGTAGTTGCTTGCACCTCGTACCCAAATGCATATCATTTATTTACTTAGTGGAGTTTGCATTATATTCTCAGCTTTTGTTAGCATTGTTCTTGTTGCCCCAAGTTACGCGTTTTGTCTTCACCTCTCTCCTCTCTCCTATGGAATTTTTGTTTATATGATTATATTAAAATACATATACAGACTTTTAAGCATCTCTATTCTCTTGTGAGTTACTTATGCGATAAACGAAAACTGTACATATGGTTTGAAACGAATCTTGAGTATCCACTAACTGAAGTAAATATATGTGAAAATATTCACGCCTCTCCTAATCACTTCAAACTTAAGGAAAATTTTCTAAAATAATCATTTTCTGGTGCAAAGATATCTGCGTCTAAGCCACCTCGTAAAACAAAAAAAAAAGATATTGAAAATGTTGGTGTTTCTTTCTGCTTATTGTCTCTGTCAGCTCCATCGCTTTACCTGAGTTTGTTTAAGTTTTTGTTTTTAGCACTGGGCGCCGCTTGGTACAGCAAACAGAATCCTTTCATTCTTTAAACGGAATTTTTTAAAGCCCTTAAAAGTTTCGACAAAGATTAAATGGGCGCACGAATGCTCTCATCTAATATAAGTGTGCTTTAAAGGATGTTTTCGCGTGCCAGACGTGAAATTTAAAATGTTATGTGTACCAAAAAGCCGGTTTACACAACTAAGAATGCAAGAAACAATTTTCACTTTGCTATCGTATGCGGAAGATACGTCTGCCTAATAGGGCTCGATATCTAAATTCGATTTTAAGCAGCAACACTTTATAGCTCATGTTTTTTTCGTAGTGGCTGGGATACGTCTTAAATGACGAATTCATTATGCCTCCTTCCTTCCTTCCTTCCTATATCGCTGATTATAAGACGACTAAGTTGCTGTTCATACTTTGTTATAATTTTAATTGTTTTCTCTCATATATTTTAATGTGCAAATGAGCAAAAGTAACTGCAAATTATCATCACTGCGACTGTTGCTGAAATACTATTAAGAAAATAAAATTTAATTGCATAGACACTAAAGAAAAATTGAACGTAATTGGGTATAATTAAGAAAGGATGTAGTCGAGACTGTATAGAAATCTCAAAATGATCTTTCTTCCTTTGCGTCATTGTATTGCGTTTGCAAATAGAAATTTAAGAAATTCATTCTACACTACTTATACCGTACTATCATCCAATATTTGCTCGACTTACCTTAGCTGGGTTGCCAAGAAATTGGTTATATTGGTAATAATAAAAATGCTTAGTGAAAAAGACATATGCAGGACATTCCGTTCAAATTGTTATCTCATTTTAACACAATATCGTGTCGAAAGGGTAACTGGAACACAGAAGTTACGTATATGCGAAGCGATCTACTGTGAAGGAATATTAGTCGAAAAAGAACGTACGGGCCTCCAATGTTTCCCAACATGGAGCCGCGCATGTCGTTTTATATAAAAGTTATTCGACAATATTTTCTCGCATATTGCGACCGTTTTGCTTGAAATGTTTAGCTTACCAGCAGTAGACTGACTGTTTATGAGAACCCTTATATAAGGTCCAGGCGTCCACCTAGTTCAAATTTGATATAGCTAATGTTTATGTCAAATTGTTATTATCGATGAATTTTTATCAAAAGATATTAAAAGTTAAAACCTTATAAAAACTTCACTGTCGTGAAAACTTTTATACGGAAGGTAATTCAAAAAATTGGTGCACCCGATCCTAATTCGCAAAATTCTTCAAATATTAATAGTTTGTTCATATAACGACTTTTTCAAAATAAGGTATTATGACGGGAGAGCTCTCCAAAATGGTTTCCATCTTCAATAGCGTTCGTTCTTTGGCCAGGACATATTCGGGTGCAAAATAGCGTTTGTTCTTTGGCCAGGACATATTCGGGTGCAAAATAGCGTTCGTTCTTTGGCCAGGACATATTCGGGTGCAAAATTTCACCCCGAAAATTACCTGGAAAATTTGGCGCTGTAGATTAATTTAGAAGACGGTTGTGAATCGAATGGCATAATAAAAGGTCGGTCCATTTTAAATTCTTTTGTATTTTTAATGCACTTTAAGTCACATGTGCACAGTAGAAGTAGTGAATCATTGAATGCATTTTCTTGTTTTGTATAAAGTTCATTTGTTAGTTTTTCTTGTCCGAAAAAATGGTTTGCATTTATAAAATCAATTTATTAGAATATTTCCGCGAAATAGCGCAATACATTTCGACCCCAGTGATACTTTGGAAAACAGCTATTCTCAAAATTGGCAGCCACAATATCAATGAAGCTGACTGCCAGTTTTACAGTCTTGTTCAATATATTCTCTGGTATACCATTATCCGTTCTGGTTTCTTTCTTCCTTTACGATGTAGATTCCTCCCGAAATTAATACAATGTTGTCGTGACGGTTGGTTTATAAGGCAAAGTTGTCAGACATTCGTCTATTCGATGCCTTGCAGGTATTTATTTGCGTATAAAAATCAATGCAAATACTTTTGACATATTTCACGAAATGTCAACCGTATTTTCGGAAAAAGGCAAAACATATTTTCGTTAACAGCTAATTTTATTTATGGAGATTTGGGGTTTACCTTAACACATATGAAAAGCATCATAACTTTCTAGGTGACGGTGATAAAGTTGATGACAAGAGTTTATCACATTATTTAACTCATAAATTTACGAAAAGTGGCAAGCAAAGCTATCAGTTAACATATATTTTCCATCGAATTGCTTTCAATAGATTCGCTTCTTTAAATCAGGGAATGCGTTTATCTGCTATAGTAGCTTCTGCACACATTATTTGCCGCTTGGTTAATGAAATGTTTGCTCTTTATGCATTATTTTATGTACCTATATTTGTATGTCATTCATAACTTCTCTCCCCGCTCGAAGCAAGCAAAACTCTGAAAATAATTTCTTTCTTTGACCGCAACTAAGTAATTAGTTTGATAGGAAATTTTTCAAAGAGACAAATTTTTTATTTTCATGTTTTTTTTTTTTTTTATTATTTGAAATATACGAAAGACAGAGTTGAAGGTAATCATTATTTAAGCCACACTTTATGTAATTTAAACTTTTTGGACTTTTGCCACAAAATTGTTTGCAAACTTTTCGTATACACTCTAGCAAACCCTAACTAATATATATATAGAGAGAAAGAAGATGAAACTATGCATGTGCATACGTATATATTCTTCCTTGTCTGTCTGTCTATCTTTTTGTCTGCCCTTATCTATAATGAATTCCAATCAATTCGTGCGTGGACACATTTTAAAATTTTTTAAACTTTCGAACGAATTCTTTCATTAGGAAAGAAAAAAACAAAAAAAAAAAAATTAGAACTGATTGCATATGTTCGTATGTTCGCTTGTACCTTTGTGATGTATTAACATACAAAATAAAAGTTATCAGGGATAGTTTGTGATTACATATGTCTGCAATTATATATATACAAATATATATACCTATATGTACATAATCGCAAATATATATGTACCTTTGTGTACATAATCGAGTAGTTTGCAATTAGCTCAGTTATTATAACCAACTATAGTGAAGAGATCATATTAGTTTGTTTAACTCAATGGAAAGCATATAATATTCTTTCCAAAACTCGGACAAGTTTTGAATAATGATTTGTTTACCCTTTGGGAATGTATTCGCTTTGGATTTTCTTAGTGTAATTGTTTGGCAAAAATATTTCCTTTAATATCGAATATGTTTGAAAGTGAAGCATACCAAATTCGATGATCGCTCGCTCTAGTCTTTTCAATTTTCTTTATATGTTTGCACTATTCCCACATATGCATACACACACACACACACACACACGTGCGCATGCAAAACAAACGTTTGAAAGTTTTTAATTGCATGCAAAAGAAAGCTAATAAATTGTATGCATCGGTTTCGGTTTTAGAGATAAACTTTTGCACATATTTTTGTCCTTTTTCTTCCATCAAATATCCACTTCAATCGTAATCTTGTATGGATGGTACGATAAAGATTTCCAAAACTTAAAATTAAAAAGTTTTTTTTTTTTCTTTAATAAAACAATCTATATATTCAAATAATTTAGTGGAGGACTTGCAAAGCTTAAAATATGAAGCGAAAATTAAGAGGCTAGAGTTTAAATAGGGCAGATTTAGCTCAGAAATTGTCCCGGCGAAGTTTCACTTATTATATTGACAAAGACCTTGGTGGGAAACAAGGATCGAAAACGGTATGAGAAATGGCATTTCTTATCCATTCCCGTCCGCGAATTCAGTTAAAAGAACATTTTCAAGCAACATGAGTGTAGCAAATTTCGTCAAAATATCTCAAAAATTTCGTTCTGTAAATTGAACGTAAGGGAAAAGTGATTCTCAATCGATCAGTATAATAAAAGATGTCTGCACCTCAAGTTCCTCTGCTTGTTGCATACATCCGCCCAATCTTAGTACATCCTTAGCGTACTCTTATACCAAGACTGGTACGATATAAAAATTGAAAAGGTACGAAAGGAAAAAGTAATACACAAAAACATTTATGGAAATAATTTAAAGATTTCATTAGAAAAATTAGATTTCTGCGCCTTATAAAATATACGACTCTTGCGATAACACTTTTGTATTATCTTCAACATTAAACACTAAAACTTCGAACAATTTGCTTATACCTATTTCTACGAAATTCTGGAAAAAATCAAGGGAGAATTTTTCCCGATCACACACAGTGAAAAAATTAAGATAAAAAGCTGAAGCTTGGTAAACCCACTCAAAAACACAAACAAAAATTATAGACGAGTGTTGTCCCAATTTCTCCTTTCTTGTAGCCGTGCCTGCACTTGTTAATGTTCGATTCTTCCACCATTATGAAATAGAAACGTTTGTGCCAAAATTCAACTTCTTATCTTCTTTTTCGCCAACGTGAGGATTTCATTAAAAATTACACGTCGAATTTCGTAAAAGTACGTATAGATTATTTAAGAGTATTATTATTATTAATTTAGTCAGAGAATAAATTCTAAGACTGCGGTCTTGAAGTACTAGCAGCTAAGGCTGTCGGCTTTATTGCAAACTCTACCGCGCTTGAGATTTGAGTAATAAAATACGGGTTTTCCAGTAAAAACGACACATAACTATCATAAGCTCGAAAACCACTCAAATTAGCGGATTACCTAAACCTAATGTAAACAAATCATATAAGACAATAAAAAAAAGAGAAGGAATACTAGAAAAAGTGTAGAAGTTATCATTACCCGTTAAGAAACACAAAAAAAAAAACAAACAAAAATTTCCAAAAGCAATGTCCTTAACAAAAAAAAAAGTTTTACTTTGTTTCTCCACGAAATTATATAATTCGTTTATGTGCATGTCAGTCAAGTGCCAATTTTGATGCAAATTCGAATAGATTGCAATAATACGGAAAAGCAAAAAAAAAAGGAAGAAAGACAACATAAAAAATATGGCTGACTACTACAATTAACAAGTGATTGTCAGCGAATTTTTTTTTACATTTAATGAAATAAAAAAAATTTTTTTTTTCAAATATTGCTACAAAAATGCATTGCAAGCACTTTCATATAGTTATCAACTTTAATTCCAAAATATTCCAGACACATAGGAAACTTTCGTCGCGAATTTTATTCAATGCGAACAGTTTAATGTGAGAGTAAAAATTGCTAAATAGAAGTTGCATTGTTTAGAGACCATCGCCTCCATCCATCATACTTATTAACTCTTTTTACCTTTAACTGTAGTTTAAAAATTATTTGAGGTAAATATTTTTTGGTTGTGAAGTGAAAAAAAAACCCAAGTTTCTCCTCATGTAGTGATTATTATTGGCCTAGGCGTTTCCATATAAACTAAAACAACAAACAATTTGAAATTTTCAACTATTTTATAGCGATCTACTAGAGGAAAAAAATTTAATTGAATACTTCAAAGCGAATAGTTAAAATAGCTTTTAGCTACAAAAAAAAAAAAAAGCGGCCAATAAACCTAAAAATCGAACAGGTACTTCCATGTGTATTACAATATGTACATAAACGGTGGTGGTTCGTTTGTGTTAAAGCCGCAATTGAACTCATTTTACTATTGCTTTTAAAGTTTAACTTTTGGTTTAGCAACTATAGGTCGAAAAATTTCTATAAAAGTTAAAATTTCTCCCAAAAACTTCCCCAAAAATCGCGCGTTGAGAACAAGCTAATTGAACAGAATTCTAAATGAGTAAAGAAAAGTAAATGTATGTATATATAAATATATATATGAATATCTCTCAACTATTACTTATGTTGAAGAAATGCACTTGTACGGTCCAAACTTTTTTTATGCGATAATTTTTTTGGCAATTTGTTCCATGAGAGTTTTTGCACAGTAGTTAGAGAGCCCACAAGAAAAAGATGGTGAAAGAATAGTTCCTGCAAAAAGAAGTTGGCCTGTATATTATATACAGGCGTCCTTCGCATAACACGATTAATTGGTGCTGTATTGAATTCGTGCTGTAGCTACTTATTATAACTTAGATATAACAATCTTCGGGGTGTTGTATCGAAATCGTGTTTTACCAGTACCGTGTTATACGAGAGACGCATGTATTTGCAAAAATCTTTTTAATAGTTACAAATTAGCAGCCTTTAGACAACGCGTTAAGCAATGTCACTGAAACGAAAATTTTTTTTTACTGCTTTGCGTTACATACTACTGTATAAAAAAGTTTATTTTAGCCCTCCTAATAACTTATTATAATATCGCATTCCCTACACTAGGCATTCTCGATCAACATGGAGCATAAGGATAACGTTAAAGTCTTAACGCATTACCATTAAAGGTTTTGCTTAACCGTTTGTTTGCAAGCATAACGGCCCGTGTTACTATACATAATATCAAATCAAAAGTTACGGTACATATACTTACAGTTCAATAAAAAAAAGTTTTTTTCTTCCTTTTTTTCAAATACTTTCTATATTTACATTGTATTCCAAGCCGTTGGCTTATATGACTTTCATATAATAAAAGGCAAGTGGCACAATGATGCATTTTATTTTATTGTTCCTAACAAAGAGATTTTTAAACGACATTGAATGGCTAAAAAACTTTTTCATAAAACTCCTCTTTTGCTTTAAGCGTTCAAATTGAAAAAAAAAAAAAATTTTATAAAAACCCTATTATATATGTATATATCCATTAACCAGCTGTTCAAATATATTAATATTATTATTGCTTAGCTCGTTTGCGAACAACGTTGGTTGTAAGCCATCTGAGAGCATAGAACTCTCAGTCCCTTTAAATTTCCAAACACTTATTTTAATACAAATTCTTTCTGTCAGATATCGTTTCAAACCGTTTATGATCATTTTAGTATATTCAAGGGCGTTCAAGATTCACTTAACCTTAAAACATTGTAAATCTTTAGCTTCCTTCTCATTTCAGCGTTTCTATTGTCGGTCCTTGATATTGATAATGCTTTTGCCCAATACCCTACTGCGCTGTTTCGTTGACTTCTCTGCGCTGTTTCGTTGGTTCTCTTAATAAATTTAACTTTTTTTGGGTATAAAGGCATGATAGAATTCTTATTGTCATTTACGTTTAGCTAAATTTCATTTCACGAATTTTATTGAACATTAGCGACATAAATAATTGATAACAATCATCCATTCTACGACTACAAACTTACTGATCATAGAAAGTAAACAAAAGAAAAAAAATTTTAAAAATTCTTTTGATACCAACAAAACCGGCTGATAATTGAATTTTTTGTGCTTATATGAATTCAATCATATTTCATCTGCATGAATGTGTGCGGGAAGGTCGACAATTTTGAATAGGAAAAGAAAAAAAGGAGGACTACAGCGAATCGAAAAAAAAGAATTAAGCAAATTATATTCGGTCGTGACGGAATCTTTTATACTCTTCACCGCTATTCTAAAAATTAAAAGAACTACACTTTAATGCTCTGTAATATGGTGTGAGCGAGACTGAGTTTTTTTATTTTCAAAATAAAAGTTTTTGTTGGATAGGTCCGTAATCGTTGTAGGCGTCTCCTTGGAAAAGTATAAATCACTTCCAAATTCTTTTGCAAATGTGTAGATATTTTCAATTTTGCGATCGGGAAAATATTTACAAGAGACATTAGAAAGACGCACAGACGGACATGCTCAAATCGGTTAAGAATTTAAAGCCGATGAAGAATATAGCTACTTCGTAAAGTCTCTAAAACTTCCTTCTGGGCGTCGCTAACGTTTTGACAAAATGAATATATCCCTCACCCTGCGGTGATGGGTATAAAAATATACATTAGCAACCAGCGTGGTCATCGATATGTGTATGTAATCTGTTTTTGGACAATGTTTGTTGTTTTTCTTTTCATAATTTAACTCACACAAGGTAATGTTGAATAGAGTAAAAATAGAAAAAGTATCAAGCTCTTATTCAATTTCAATAGAATTATTAAAGGGATGCAATTGTAATTCTTTTCCTTGAAAAACTAATCATTCGTTAATCTTTCTAATCTATTCTGTTGCATAATAAAAGTTTTTATTATTTACATAATTATATTTATTAAATACCACTTATATAAATATATAGTATTCTCGATATTTATGTAAAATTTTATACCCAGAGTGCGACATGTAACTTTGAAGGGTTTTCATTTTATTTTATGTTTATGGATAATTAATAGAAATCCCAATGCTTCTTATATGTAATTTTGCAAACGGATTTACGCACACATAAGCACGAACACTTCTGTATATGTTCACTTAATCTGCATACTATATAAAGTTTATATAATTATTTATAACTAAACAGCACGCAATACATGTTCACTTATAAATGTTTCCTTTTGTGAATTGAAAAACCTTTCTTGTATTTGTAAGTTTGCTCTCTAATATCTTGTTGTTGTTGTATATATATATACATATATATATATATATCATTCTACAATTTCAGATATGCACAGTAGTGAGGAAAATTGTGACGTAATAAGATTATTGCAAATGTCGCATTTCCAAGCAAACACAATTTTTTATATAAAGGAAAAGATACTTTCGTAGAAATATTAGGTACAACTCGGTTAACTGCAGTAGCACCAATGTCTTCAAAGAAAATTGACTCCCGTTAAAGTGGGCTCGAACACTTATACAAGCAGAGCTTCATCGACGAGACTTTCCACTTTTACTAACATCTTTTGAGAGCACGGGCTGTGGTCGGTATGGTATACGTTGTAATGTTATTGCTTAAACAGGCCTACGTGTACCATGTCGCCAAAGAATGCCGGTGGTGATCTTCACTATTATATATCAAGAGAACTAGAGAAATCTGAAACCGCATGCCCGCCTATCTGTCGCGTACAAAAAATTAGGACCAACCAATTTCTGTGTGAATTATTAAAAGAGAGAATTACCACGCACTGATTATCAGCTTGATAATGATGTTTTTTATTGATAAGATTGAGTTTTATGTAAAAGTTTCTTACAAAGATATCTTACGGTATTTACACTAGAATACCATGTTATAATATTGACCTAATTCTAGAGAGTTCAATTGCATTTCGTGGAAATGCAATATCTGAATGCCTTTGAAAAGTAAATGATGTCGATAGTATGATGGGTTTAAGTGGAGCATTTGTGGTATTTCAGGGTTATTGATGATTGTTACTATTGCGTAAGGAGAATCTATGCATATGAAGTGTTTGATTAGAGTAGGTTATGGTTACGTGCATACATATTGGTTTGTTCGGAAAGTCATTTCGTTTCTTTTTGCAGCGGTGGATTTCATTGCATTTGACACTTAAACTGCATGTTCACTATATATTTTAACGGCTAATATGGCGAGACTTACTTTCGAAACGATTTGTGGGTTGGCATCTTATCAGCTATGGCAAGTAGGAAGCAGTAAAATCCGACACATTTCAGTTTTTTACTGTCGATACAGTAAAAACGATATTCAAACAAGAAAAAAATTACTAAGTGTTTATGAAAAGGATGTACTGACAGAAGACAAGTTCCAAAACTTGTTTGCAAAATTTCGTTCATAACAAATTCGATATTGAAGATGTACCATGTTCTAGAAGATCAGTTGAGGCTGATGAACACAAAATAAAGCGATCAACTGATGCAAGGCGACAGATAGTAATTTGTAAGATCGCTAAGAGATTATGTTTGTCGAAGTCGACCGTTCATAATAATTTATTCTTCCGCTGTAGAAAAATTCGAAAATGAAAAACGAAATGACTTTCCGAACAACCTGTATATGTTTACGGTTATGAAAATATTCTATTATGTTTTATGCACTACAACGTACAACTTTCACTAACTTTTTTACTCTGATGTTTCAATCTATACGTAATTAGGTCTTGTATATGAAGAGATTTCTAAACTTAATTAAAAGTTGTTGTTTATGATTGTTTTGGAAAAACAACTATTATGTTTAAAAAATGAACAAGCTTTTCTGGACCGGTACACTACAGAAACCACAAGGACCTACATCACTGCAGCAAGTGTCGTTATCGCCGCATGTAAAGAAAAGCAATATTGCAACGACTCGATCAACTTAATAAAAAAAAAGTAGAACTGAATTGGGTGAAGTGCAACCAAAGTGAATAGGAGGCTGCAGTTACAGTCAATTTGAGCTGGAGAGGTCAATATATGACAAGAATGAAATTTGTGAATAATAGATTTTTGGAGAAAAGAAAGATCGTCCAAGGAAAAACTAGATCTAAATAATAGAACTTCGTAGCGATTCCCTCTCGCAGTCATCGGCTGTTGTTTAAAAGAAAAAGCATCGCTACTTCAAGTACAAATCATGAATTTAAGGGGAAACAATGAAACTGTATTCATTTGGGTTCCGTTGACGATCTTGATGAACCATAACCTTACCACGTTGTTTTCCTAACGAAACATATCACGATGTGACGCTCACACAGATGAGAAAATTAATATGGTATTGTATCGTTTATAGTTTCAATTCCTTTATATATCCAAAGAGGTTATACATGAACATAAAATATTATTTATGCAAAGGCCGGAAATTTTTTCTATTATTTTAATGCAATAAAAAATACTCAAAAAAACGGATCATGCAAAGTTCAAAAGTGGATCGGAATGGATCATCCTGACAAGATGGGTGTAAATTATAAATAGGTAAGAAGGATCTTGGATCATCCTGACAAGATGGGTGTAAATTATAAATAGGTAAAAAATTTTTTAAACAAAATTGACACGTCCCATGTTCAAGGGATAACATCACATAAATATGAAAAAAAATGTTGCTTTAAAAAACCATACAATATATGTATAAATATAATTCGCCAATTTTTTTCACATTACTGTATTTGTATATATTTAAACCATGCAGTCTTAATCCTTTGCCTCGTTTCTGATGCTTCTTGCTATAGTCACATTTGCCACATATCCGTGTGCATACACATGTGAAGGCATCTACCCATTCATTGTGCAAACAAATTGCAACAGCAACAGCAACAACAAAGAACGTAACATGAACGACAACTGTAACAACAGTAGCAACAAACAGTTAGTAACCTCAGTATGAGATTTCATCTCAATTAGTACAAGTCATTCTACACAAAATTATTGTTGATTATATAATGTGTTTATTGTGCATGGATATACGGTTGGAAGGATTTTTGATTAAGTGGATGAAATGTTATGCGGATCCATCTAATATTTGAATGAATTTCAAGAAATATATTTTAATTATTATTTGAAGTCTTAATCTTCATACATTTTATGATTTCTTCTCAATTGGATTATGTATCATAAATATATAAAAAACATTTTTTTTTTTAGTTTTTTATAAACAAATTGTGATTTAAATTATATTGAATTTCTTTTCTTTTCTTTTCGTTTTTTTTTTTTTTTTTATATATATATATTTAAAGCATAAATAATGGCAAACCAAATGCTTTATATAAATTTTTTTAAGAAATCATTTGGAATTTTAAAAAACTTACAAGATCTTGTTGTTGTAAATATGTACAAAGTGTAAGCGAACTAATTATGTAAATGAAGAAAAAACAAAAAGGCGGAGGATACATTTTTACTTGCACTTCAATGAATTTTTGTATGCAAGTATTTCCTTAAGCACATAATCCGTTTTCCCTTAACAGTCGCAGGTAATAGACACCATGTTCGAAACAAAGTCGAACCAATGGTTAGTAAACTAATTGGATTAAAACGGGAACTCGAATCAACAAATTGCTTAGAAATTCTTCTTAGAGAAGCGAAAAGACCGTAAATCAAATAAAGGAAAGGAGCG
>KK499899.1:98381-217166 GCA_000688715.1 Glossina pallidipes
TCTCTCTCTCTCTCTCACTCTCTCTCTCTCTCTCTCTCTCTCACTCTCTCTCTCTCTCTCCCTCTCTCTCTCAACATTCTCATCTATTTGTCTTGCGCTTCTTCAGTCCGACTGAGCTGCTTGGCTGTGGTACAACCTACCAGCAAAGGTTTTGCTGCTGTTTCCGATGTGCCTTCTGTTTTAAATCGAAGAAATACAAACGAAGAATACAAAAAGGGCATAGTTGCACCTAAAGGAGGCATTTTATCCATGAATATCAGAAGAAAGACAGGAGATGACATTTTCTTTTATCAAGCGATAGGATAACGCATTCTAATCACTACAGATTTTCAAGTCCAACACATATTTAACACACAACATTCCTTTGTATAAAGAAGAAAACAAGAAAAAATTTGCATAAAATTCATGTATTTTCCGTCCACAAATGACAATGCAATCAGACAAGTAAAGGAAATTCGAAAATTTTTTCTGAAAACGAAGAAAATACAAAAATTTTCTAATTTTACTAAACTAACATAATTCTAACTATAATATAAAAATTTTTTGTGAGTAAGTCATTAGTGTAAACTAAAAAAAACATTACAAACGGATGTTTATAAAAAACTAACAATATAAAGTGAGAAATAATTTAACTTTAAAAATTACGTTGGACTTTTAAGTTACTAATTATTATAGTTATTTGAAAAGAGAACGATACTCAGCTCTTGCATAAAGACGGAGATCGAAATAATACAATGTTACACAAATAAGTCTAGAAATTAGAAAACGTTGCCTTAAAATTTTGCTTTTAATATTCAGAAGTGATGATGACCACCTCGTATATGCGAATTATGACGATGCCCTCGTAATGGTAGAGAATAAGGATGAGGGTTGACATGTGTTAGATAATCTTTGTGAACGACTGTGTGAATAATGGGAACTTTCACTGGCACATTATAATAAATAGGTTTTGCAATTTGCTTTTCTACCGTATACGGTACACGTTTTTCTACTATATATGGTATGGGCTTTTCGACTGGCACTGGTTTCACCCGTTCTATAGGTATTGTCACCTCTTCAACCATAGGCACTGCGACCGTTTTGGTTACTGGCACTTCTATGGGTACGGGTTTGCTTTCGGCAGTGATAACTGTTTCTGGAATTTCAATGGAAACCATTTCTTTATAAGGTACATGAACTTGACGAAGCTGTGGTACTGGAATATTTTTGATGACTTGGGTATGCTTAGCAAGTGGTCGGCCAGCTAAAGCCTGTAAACTATGAGCATTATGGTGTACAATCTGAGTGACTGGTGGTAAATGCTGCAGTACGGTGTGTTGGTGAGCTTGCGGTGGTGGATGATGTAAATAATGATTATGGGCAAGTTGTTGTTGTAATTGTGCAAATTTATGTTGTTGGTGATTAATTTGTTCTTGTAAATGATGAAACTCTTGTATTTGTGTAAGGGCATCTAAATGTGCACTGGTACTAGGATGATGATAATGATGATGATTATCTGCATAAATATCTTCATGATTATAGTCGTGATCGACTATCTCGTTACGTTTACTTTTTTGTTTATTATTATGATTATTATTATTATTATTAAGACGATTACTTGCTGCTGCTGCTGCTAAAGCATTGTAGAACGCTTTCAGCTTATGTTGTTCTTGTGTACGGTCTAATGGCAGTATTTGTTTTGTTAGATAATTACGCATAATTTGGTTCCCAATATTTCTCGCCTGATAATTAGCCGTTGATTGTTGTTCTTGCTTATCATTAGCTGGTATATTGTTATCGTTGGATGTTTCAGTCATAATAATACTGAGCATGTTCGGCTCATTAACATATTGTTTAGTTTGCTGTTGCTGTAAGCCTTGCGGTTCTTGTTGCTGTTCATGATTATTTTTAAATGAAACATATTTGTACTTTTCTTGTTGTTGGTGTTGCTGTTGCTGCAGCTCTTCCTCATCTTCCTTTAACATCGCACTATAGTAATCGCCATAATGCTCCAATTTATCTGCATGACCTTCATCAGTTTGCTGGTTTGTTCTCGCATAATTCTGTAAACCATCTAGGTCACCATAACCCGATAATTGTCTATAAAAGAATCCCTTGCCCCCGTTACGATCAATGTCATACTGTGGGGTCAACCACACCCCAGTTGCACTCTCTCCATTAATATTGCTTGCATTTGCTAGGCCGTCATCGATTTTATCAGATGCTGCACTATTATCTCTACCGAAAGTTAGTATAGCAGTTGTTTTATAAAATTCTCCTGAGGCAGTTGGAGTTTGAGGCATAAATCCCCCTTCTGTATGCGGCACTGGCGTAGATGTTAGCCAATGTTGGCGTAATGCTTCGTTTGTGGTATCACTATTGCTGCGAGTATTTATTGCGTCGTAATTGTTAACAATGCCTCCTCCGCCTCTATTATCACCATCAGGGCCACTAACATTTCCAATATTAGCTTGTGTTGTTGTATGCAGCTTGTGATGATGTTGATAATTTTGTATATTGTAACCGATTGGTAATCCTGTTACGACCGCTACTGCATTGACTCCTGCATAATTGCTTAGTATGCCATCATAGCTCCTATCACTGCTGCTGCCGTTGCTGGTGGTGGTGTTGCTACTACTACTACTACTGCTACTACTACTGCTGCTACTACTACTGGTAGATGATACTCCCGTTGCTCTAGCGTCTGCCATTGATGTTGACCCCAATGCAATCGTTATCAATATTAACGCATTGATTATTAATGGAGTGTTGTTGTGTGACCCTGGCGTAGTTGATAACCGCATCGTGTATTGGCAATTTATGCCCTCGTGTCTAGCCCTTGGCCAACATGGTAGCAACAGCAATTTAAGCCACAGTAGCATGCTGTTTTCTATTGTGATTTGTTCGCTTTTATAGTCCACACACACGCACACTCAGTTGTGTCTCTAATGTTGTTATATCCTGTTTGCTTGTGCTTCGACTCTTGTAGGATTAGTTGTTGGAGATGCCATACGCGTGCCGACCAACAACTTTTAACAAATCTACAACCTTCATATGTTGCTGCATTCCATCGAGAGGTTTGTTTTTTTTTTTTTTTTTTTCTTTCTTTTTTTCTTGCGTGCTTGTGTTTTACTATTTTACGTTGCGGTGTGGTCTATGGTAACGAAACGTATGTTTTGCGCGTTTGAAGACTTTTGATTAAAATGTAAATTTTCTTCAACGAATATAGGCTTTTATATGCAAAGCATTCGAGATGTTTTATTTTCTTTATTCATTTCGATCATACTAAAGTGTTATTACACAGTTGTTGCTATTGTTGTTGGTAATGAGAGATTTTCACTTTATCACATTTTTGTGTGTACATACACTTATTATATCTGATATCTATTTGTTGATTTGCTGCCTTGCTTCGTTGAAGAACTTCATTTGTCAATTTCAAGTTTAAATATAACATTTTTTAAGTTATATTACTTTCTAAACCTATGAGGAGCGTGGTTAACTACCCAGTAGCTCAGTTGTATTCATCTCAGGTTACTATCATTTCAAAAATCGCATTGACTTTATTTATGCTTTTATGGAGTTGTAGACGAAACAATAACAATTTTGATCATATTAGTTTTCACTGGGTTCGTTGTATTCTTTGTAAAAGGAGAAAATAAAAATAAAAATAAAAATAAAAACGACGCATTTCCGTACTAAGTTGAGAAAGTTTTTTATTAATTACTCTTTGCATAAACTTATAGTAAAAGGCGAGCAAACTAAATTCGATTAGCATTTTGAATGCCTAAACTTGCGCTATGTAATTTCGGCAGTTGCTTCCCGATATACATGTTTGTCGATTGTGCATTACCTTTTGTTATATTTACAATATATTATGCGGTAAACATATATCATCAGATGATACAGATGTTGGAGAATACCTTTTTAAGATGTGCGCTTACAGCAACTTGTAGTTGTACATCACTTCATAAGCTTAAGAAAAGCTGGAGCGGAAATTTGAGAAATTTCCTCACGAAACTTTCCGTAGATCTTGCAGCTTGTCTGCTCGGTTCTCTGGATTGCGCGGAAGGGATTATCTATACATATTCATTCTCTTTGTTGTACAAGTCGACGGAATCTACTGCGATAGATGCGATCGTTGCTCTGCTAAACTGTGGTTCTTGATATCATTGGCTTGATATCATATTTTTTTAGTGAAAAAGAAAAGGTGCTTACACCCCAGCTAAATTCACTTAACTTCTACTAGAAATGTTGTCTATAAGAAATCGGTAACTAAGCTGGTTTTTAAAGCTAGCGAAACGGTATGTGAATCGTGCTGCCCGAGCTTGGACCTTTCTTTGACCTATAATTTATTTATTTCCAATATAGCGCTTGTCAGCGCGCTCTTCTTGGTCTTTCTTAAAAACGCGTGCTATTTCAGAAATGTTCATCTTAGTGTATGATGACATGAGTTATTAAAATTTCTTGGTCATTAGGTAAATTTTCCTAAACATCGTAGAGATATTTTCGCCGCTTGGTCTAATTTTTATCATTCAAGTTTTATTTTTATTATATATTAGACCTTTCAAACCACAGAATGTTGGAAGTTCTTTCCGCGTGCACCTGATGCAGGCATATAAAGGGAAACTTAAAGCGAGTTGTCTTAGAACCATCATAATATATAACATTTAATAGACGAAAACACGTTAGACTTTAAATTCAAACTTCATATCGAGTAAATTCTTATATCTTAATTTACACTGATTTTTACTTACTTTAGCTACTACCATGGCATACGTATTATTAAGCTCAATACTTTATAGATTGCCTTTTATGATACCATAAAGATTTTAGTTTTTTATACTCATCACCGAAGGATAAGGAGTGTATTCATTTTGTCAAAATGTTTGCAACGCCTACAAGGAAGCATCAGAGACAAATTCTTAATTGATTCAAGCATGTCCGTCTGTGTAATGTCCATTGTAAACATTCTCGTGGCCGCAAAAATGAAGCTATCGACTTCAAATTTGACGAAAACAGTGGAAGCTCTTGTATGTAGGTTGGTATTGAAAATGGGCCAAATCGGTCGAAGTACACGCACACAGCATCACATACATTAAGAACACCTCTGTTTTTCAAAAGGAATGAAGAGTTGGTTTTTTCCTCATTACTCATAAACAACATCAAATAAATGTAGAAAAATTTGAACGCATATTCTATGGGCGATGCTGTAGCATTTGCGCACAAAAAGGAAAAGGTTAACCACGCCTGTCCAGTGTTATAGTGTGTCAAAATATAATTATTTTTTCAATATCTGTATAACATGCAGAAACAAATTTCAAAAACCGCATAAATTATACATATTCTTGGCCAGTTTCAATTCTTGAATGCACCTAAACATGTCCGCCTGTTTGTCTGTACATCTGTCTGCTTGCGCAACTTTGTCGCATTTGTGGTAAGCATTTTCCCGTTAGCGAAAATGAAGATATTGCCTACAAATTTTCAAAAGAATTTGTAATTTTCAAAGGGCACGCCTATAACGCCTACAACGCCGTAAGACGAAAAAAACATTTATTTTGAAAATAAAAGAAATTAGCTGCGTCCACTCCACATTACAGAGCATGAAAGCTTTGTTCTTTTAATTCTTTTATCCTTTTTAGGATAACCGTGGTGGGTATAAAAGATTCGGTGCCGACCGAATTTAACCTTCTCACTTGTTCTTTTTAATAGAGGTTTTTTTACCTTAAAGTTTTCTTTTTGTTACAAAGAAAACTAATTTTACTTTAATTAATGAAATAATTTCTGCTTCTATACTGCACTTACTTAAATTAATCTAATGATCTCCTTAAGAGAAAATATTTGCAAAACAAAAAAATTAAAAGAATATAATAATAGTAATAATAAATAAATAAAAAATGAGTGTAAACAAGGACATGAAAATTTATCAAAAAGTTTCATTCTAATTACATCCTGCACAACATTATCGCAAAACACTCTGAACAAGACATGAGCAAAGTAACTAAAAACATTATATATAAAAATGCAACAAAAACTATATTCATTTTAAGTCGAATCTTTTGCTACGTACTTTTTTATCACAAAAAAAGGCAAACTGTACACTTCTACGTATTTGATTTATTTAGAACAAAGGCTAAAAGTGGGATGAGCAGTTGCCACTAACACTTCTCTGCTTTATTGGGTGGACTAGATGGTTTCTTTTCAAATATTATACGACAGTATATGTTAAATCGAAAGGTGCTGTCCGCAATTGCAAACTGGAGTAGTAAAGTTCTTCCATACTGTATTGTTTTGTAAAGGCTTGAGCAACTTGTACTGTGACCTAAAAAAATCTAGCCCTCCTGAATCCCTTAGGATCTTTATTAATCTGGCTGCCTTCTTAAACTGTAACGCCATACGGTATTCGTCGTTAAAGAGTGTTCGCGAAACACCTAGTATCTGACCCTTCAGATGCCCACGGATTCGCACAAGATCTGATGGAACGTTTTCTTCACCACCTGGCACAGTCTGCATGAATCGATGTCTGAGATACCAATGCACATAACATATATAGACCGTACGGATCCGAATTTTCTCTTTATTTATCGAAAATACAAAATAATGCAAGAAAAAGTTCGTCGTATTTCCAAGTGAAAACACAGACAAACTTGTAGCTGCACTGTGTAAGCGATTAATGGTAAAATCCATTTGACATCCAAGCAAGAAGTGCATTTCTGTAGTTCTGTAGCTCTAAAGCGTTCAGAGCGAGAACTATCTTTTGTTAACGCTGAACTCAATGCAATTTTGATCATTTATCGCCAATCCTCCGCCGATTTTCTCTATTTACGTAGATATTGTCTTTTTCTTCTGCTATTCAACAAATCAATAAACAGAAAGATCAGTGTGAACACGAAGCTCTTTGTGCAAACATTAATAAAGTTATTTTTAACCAATAAATGTTTTCTTAGGTGAAGTATATGCAGAAGTTGTTTGTGTTTTCCACAACGATAGCTTAAAAATTGTAAATAATTGTCTTCATAATCCTTGTTTCGGAAGACGTCAGAATCTTGATAAAATCAAATTGCGTAAAACAAAAACAAATTATTATTTTGGCAAAAACGATGTTTCGTTTGCCTTTGTTTCTCTCGTCCAACTAAGTCTGGGAATCGAAGAGATAAGAAGCAAACATTCCAAAAAGTGACATTTTTTATCATCACCTTAATAAAATGCCCTCTTATTGAATCTCAGAATCTTATGTCTGCTCATACCCATAGAATAACCAACTTAATATACTTTAATGTTGTTGAATCTGAAAACGCTTGACTTCCGCTCAAAAGCAAAGTGAGGTTACACAACCACAAAACGACAACATCTCAAAAACACAACTATACTAAATACTAACTGAATGCCTGAAGAGTAGTTAGTTTTACTTGCGACAAACTCGCGTACATACAACGCCTTGTATACGTGGATAAACGCACATACATTCTCGCACATACATGTTACGTGGGTATGCCATATATGCATAAACAATACAATATAATGATGAAAATGCATAACATGAAGGTTGGCATTAAAAGTGCAGTTTATTTGTTGTTAGGCAACACAAGGCTTCGTCATCTTATGTATGAAGATATGAGCAGAAAAAACTGAAAGTATAAAGACTCCATAGACTATCGTCTACCAAACAAATTTTTTGCGTATAAAGGAAAGATAAAAACAAATAAAGAAACGAGTGTGAAAAAGCGCATTTCATATACATAAGCAAAAGAACGTGAACATGGAAGTGTGTGCAGGGTGAGTGTGTATGCCTGTCTGCATCTACAATGCACTCGTGAATAAAGTTTACATATTCACCTATATGTATATATATATACATAATATATAAGGGTTTGTGTATATATGTATATATATATATCTATATATACTTATGTACATGTGTGTATATGTATGTATATATGACTAAATATATATATTGGTTCGTGAAATATATATATATATATTACAACTTTATTCATGATATATACATTTATATACATATATATGATTTAAAGTCACATAACACCGGAATAAAATATTAGATTGCTGGCGCTTTTGTACTTTCTAAACACCTTCCTTTCGTTTAGCTATTTTATAAACTTCAACACTTTCTTTATGCCGCAAAGTGTGGCAACACTTGAAATCGTTTTGTTTTTTTTTTTTTTTTTTTTTTTTTTTTTTTTTTTTGTTTTTTAGGTAAAATCTTATTTATTTATCATCACAATGCAATATCTTGGATAAAAAGTTTGCTTTTAAAACTCATTCAATAGAGAAACTTTCAAGCAGAAAACCGCCGAGTTGTTGATGCAACACTTTAAGCCAACCATTGTAAGAAAATCGTGAGTTCAAATTCTGGCAAAGCAGTCGAATAAGTAAAAAAAGAAAAACAAAAAATAGGTGTAGGAGTCAAACAAGAGAAACTTTTCGGTATAGAATGAAATTTTCTTATTACACACATACACATATGCAACTATATGCATGCAAAAACATACTCAAAGCATTTATGAAAAATGATGTCGAAAAAGGAATAACGTAAATGGGCATAAGTCTGCGTGAGTATACATCCATGTGAAACGCATAGCGAGCTTAAGTTATTGCACTAGGCATTGCGCGTGAGTTCACTAAAAGATTTATGACTATGCTCATCCATCATCAAGCATTATTAAACGTTAAGGTTATATAATACCTTAAGTTTATGTAACGTTAAAACTATAGTTTCGAAATCTATTCGCAAGTATGAAATTTTTTGACTTCCATAACAAGAGAAAAATTTACTGAGTATCATTGCTATAATTCTTTGAGTAGACAGCGCAGTATTTTCACTTTTAACTGACTATGAGGTATGAAGAAGCAATAACTCACTTATGTGATCTAAATTTTCTTTCAATTTCAATTAAAGCTGTCGCGTTTTCTGTGTGTTAGTTGTGTTTCTTATTCGTTTCTGAAAACTCTACCCACAGTATCCTCTAAGGAATAATTATCGTTTTGTTTGACTAAAAGACGCATTACAAAATTGTTAAGAGGTTCTTAGACCACTATAAAATATCCAGAGGCATTCGACCATAAAATTGACCTTGTGTGAACTCTTAGAAAATCGGCCTTTCAAAATGGATTAACTAAATCTATTCTTTTCTCTAATATACAGGAATCGACATAACTCATTATTCGATTCGTTCGCCAATGTACGGCCTCTCTGATAATATTGCGTCAAAGAAAAGGTCGTGCCGTATTTTTTTAATCGATATTTTTAGAGTTACATAACCCACAATGACTTTTAAAACCATTCGCCAATCTATGGCATTTCTAAAACTATTGCAACAAAGAGAGAGTTCGTGACGTTTCTTTCTAATCAGTCGCTTTAAAGCTATATAACTTTACTAACACGGACCTTATTCAACCGCAACGCAACACATGTATAACACTTTGATAATTTCTAAGTGCTTGGAAAAAAAGAAGATAAATATGAGTTTTTCACAGATCAAAGGATCAAAATAAAATATAAGTCATTTAAGAAACTTGTACTAGACTATAAGTGAAACGTATTTAAATTTTGATGAAAAACATTACGAACCGTTTCCTTGAATTTCTATATCTTCCTGTGAAATCTTCGAAGGATTTATGTCCATCGGTTAATACTGTTATGAATACCCTATCAACGCGACAACTTTATAAATGTATGCCTGGCGTCGATACAAAATAATTGTCTTCTTAGCTAAAACCGAGCCCATCTCGTGAAATCTTGCCGTGACCTCAACTGATATCGAAGACCCGAGAAGCAATCTTAATCATAACAAACGTTTACCCCGTCGATGATGGTCAGTTACCAAACAAAAGTGATTTCTGCATATCATTTTAACATTTTAAAATCATAAAATAACGCATTTGCTAACGTAAAGGAAAATTATCAACTAATTGGAAAAGTTAATTTTCGCTTTATCCGAAATATTCGTTCAAACGGAATGCATATGCCTTGAGATCCAAGAGACGGGGATACGTAGCATCTATTAAAGTAATACCTTGAATCTCTAACCCTAGGGCAAATAGCACGGAGAAAAAAGGAAATTTCTTTCACTTAAGCAAAAGTTAGAGTCTATTTTCCGGAAATTCAAAGAAATAATGAAAAATTCGAACACTGTTTGACTTTACGAACTAAAAACTTCTTCTTGCATTTTCATTGTGAATCGTTCTTATTGATAATAGGAAAAAAAAGATGTTACCATCGATCTACATGCTTGCTACTTTACTTGAGTATGTGTGCAGTGGTATCTAAAATTCTGTTTAAGTAAAACCATACGAAAATCATGACCATAAATAAAATGTAGACAACATTATCATGTTACCTTGCCATCAACAATAGTGGCGATGAAAGCATTGTTGGTGGCGATAGTGCTACTACTAGGAGCAAGAGTAGCAGCATATTTAATTACGCTCTATGTGTAAGCTATAAAATATCAAAATATCTCTGTCTCTCTAGCTCTTTCTTTCTCGAACCCTAACCAGCTACGTATTTAGTTGGAAATTCATTCTTCTCTTACGTTGTTGTTGACGTGCAACAACGCAACGCATTTGCATTACACTCTAAAAGCTGTATCATAATAGATTCAACCACAAGCAACGCAATACACACATGTCAGTATACAAATTTACATATATACATATATATATTGTTATATATATATATATATATATATAGGTACACATATTTACATGTGAAAGCGTGTAGTAAACAATGAATTGTATGACTTTACTATAATGAAGTAAACCATCGCTACGTGCAGCTATCGGGTTCCGGTGTGCGTAATTTGTGCGCATACATGTTATTTGAAACTAATTTCCGGTTCTCCTATAAACGAACTTGCATTCAGTTATTACGGAGATGTAATAACAAATCTTCGGAAAGCAAACGTACTTGGCGATTACCATCGAGGTTAATAAAATTTGCTACCGAAGTGTTTCACTTTCATATTTGAATGCTGATTTCAACGTTGATTAGGTATTTTTTAAAAGATCCTTATGTATGTGTTCTACATGCATTAGTTCTAAATAAATTCTTGTGCTTACTTTGAGCGCAAAACTTCTTATAAGGACTTTCTTATTCATGAGAGAGTGAAAGAGTGAGAGACCATGACTTCAACATCCCAAAACGGATAGGGAGAATTCATCAAGGCTTGTCATAGAGTTTAGAAATGCACATCAGATTCCAAGATGATTTAACCGTAAGAGCCCGTAAATCGATGAGATGGATGTGGTCTCCCTTTATTCATACATTTGCGGCTGGAAGAGCCATCATCGAAAGCTAAGAAGAGAACCTAAAACTACCCACATAAGCTCTTCGCTTAGAGCAACACATCACTTTCAAATTTGTTTTTGATCCGTCCGCGTATGCATCCATTGTAAAACAGAAATACCTCAAATGCAGTAACAATAAAATATTATCCGACGCTATACGTCCAAGGGTAGGCGAATAAACATAGAAAATGAATCGAAAGGCTTAGAATATATTTGAATAAAACCAAAGACAAGTTCTCGGGAAAGTTCAGTGGAGAGAAAAACGGACCTAATTAAAGAGGTTTTCTTACGATGCTAAGGAAACACATGACCAAATACATTCCACCCTCCAATAAATAAATTAATCACCTTATAAAACAAATTTGTATTGGAGCTATAAGGCATGTAGGCGTTAAAAAAATCTGACAATACGAACATACTCTGCGGCGGTATATAAAAAATGTTTTACTTATGCTACCACATAATTTACTGTTGCAAGCACATCACTAAATAAATAAACAATTGCTTAATTTGTTTGCAGAAGAGAATGAAAATTCATGTAACAAGACCAAATAATCGTAAAGTTTCCATTAAATATGTTTGTAGTTCAGTGCTGAATGGAAGAGCAAAAATTTTAAGAAAATTAAACAAAAATGCAAAAGGAAATCAAAACTTTCAACAACGCAGCAACGAGTATACGAGAGCGAGAGTTGATGCCAAACCTATGGCGAACAATAATAACGTTGTGCTATGCATATAAAACAAATAAATAAATAAAGCATATTTTCGGACAGGTGGTGTAAATTCCACAAAATGCTTTATGAATCAAATTGTTGTCTTGGAATACATTTAATGTAGATTTTTGGCTTAACAATTTAGTTTTCTTACTTTTCTCATATATTTTCATGTGCTCAGAACTGTTCCTTTTTTCTTTTTTTCTCTGTTCTGGTTTTGCTTTCTGTTTTTAATTTTTGCTTTGGTTTTTTGCTCTTTCCGTATAATATGTAAAACATGCAGAAAGTTGCGCTAAATTTGTTACTGCGCTTGCTAGTTTTCACTTAACATACACAAGCTTGTTCAGTGAAGTAATTGCAAAATTCAGTTTTTCTTCTTCAATTTGCTCATTTTATGTGATGTTGTGAAAGGCCTGAAAACATCAAAAAAGCTCCAATGAACACACATTTCTGGCAATCTCAACATAAACTACAACACGATAAATATGTTCAATATTTCGATTCGCAAAAGCCAGGCTTATGTTGTGACTGTCCTCGGTACCTTTATTTGGCACAATAGAAAAGAGCTTCCAAAAAACCATAATAGAGAGAAAATTAAAGAGAAAATTGACGAAGAAAGCGACAATACTACCATTCACATTATTAGTATATTAACATCAATCTTGTTCCACCTCTCCAGGGGAGAGACATTTGCAAGAATCCGCCTCGGACATACTTTTGCCACACACCAAGAGGCCTTTAAGAAATCTACTCTTCCAATTTGCAGCTATAGCCTAAATTATGCAGTCAGACGTACATTTTGTGAATGCCAAAACCGTTCCCATATGCAAATACTCGTTTTCGGAACTTCTAACCTTACATCTTGAAAGTATTTGGAGAGCCAAGTATCAATAAAATATGTCTTACTTACTCAAAAACAAACGAAAAATACAAAATGGTTATGATGCTAACGTCAACATAGGTTGGGGCCACGTGTATCAACATAACAAAGGAAAAAAATTCGAAAACAGAAGGTAGGTTGACCACGAAATTTGAAAAGTCATATTTTTTTTGCACACGCCTAGCATTTAACTTTATTAAGGCGACTAGATTTATGATCTCGTGTATTATAAGGAAAGAACCAATAGTCACAGTTGTTGGTGGTCAACCTAGAGTTGAGCGCTCGAATTTACTTCTTTGGACTAAATAAGCTATGATAGCAACAAAATTTCTAAAATTTAAGAAAGAAAACTTCAATATCATCGACATACGTAGTCACTCATGTATAACGGAAGAAATCCCCTATTCATTTCACACCTAATATTGACTACATTTAAGAGCACTACGCTTTATGACACATTTTCATTTTCATTCGTTGCTTCAAGTGCGCATCGATTATTAAAAACCGTTAAGAACGACCAAAACTAAGCAGATAGTTAGAATAGATAGAACTTAGTTGTCTGCTTTATGGGAAGCATTTTTTAGCCATCTTCTCGAACGATCAGCTGGTCTGCCCGCTGTAAGAGCGTAAACCCCACAATGTGAAGTTAATTGCCTTGCTTGACTGCCACGTATTATATCGCCTAATATCACAAAAACATAGTTTGCCTGGTATGCGATGCACATTATTTAGCGAGGAGAAAGAAGTGGATCGATTTTTGGGTTGGGTCTTGTTCAATCAAATCATTTGGGTGAAGCACATATTGGTGAAGGTTTGTTGAGTGGGGGTTCGCAGAGGCATTGCAGTTATTAAAGGGGTAAAAAGCAAACTCTATTTATCTCTATGTAATTTTTACTCGTTCACACACTGCAAGACAATCAAATCAGTAGATTTTTAAAGCAGTTCCTGCTTTTGTTATCTTATTCGGTGACCCTCTCGTTTATTCTCTTGGAGAGCAGATGTACTTGACATTTTATAAAAAAAACTCTTATTAATTAATGCGTCCTACCAGGGTACCTAAATAAGGGCACATTAAGTTTGTGCGGATGTATACAACGTCGAGTAGGATTTGAGGTAGATCCAGCTTTTAATATACCAATCGATTTAGAAACAGTTTACGAATCGATTCAAATTTGTCTGTCTGCCTGTCAGTCGTGTTTTCTTATACCCAACCTACAGGATGCAATTTTTAAGATATTTTGATGAAATTTGATACCCTTACGTGTTTTTGGGATCGCATCACTTTTTCGACCACTTCCCAAAGTCGTTTCAAAAGCCATTATATGGACGCAGGCATTAAGCGAAGTTGTGGAGTGTATTTAATGGAGAACCGTGTCCCATTACAGTGCGTGTACTTCGTTTCAATTAATGTATACCAAGGTATACGTGAATTGTAGTTTCATTTATTGTCCACTGGCAAAACACTCTGAGAAGTTTGTAAACCAAAAAATATATCGTTGCACACTAATTGCAAAATGCCAAGTTTCCTATTAAATGATCCAAGATACAAAAACTCTTCAAAAGTTATTAAAATCTTCTTTCCTTCTTTCCTTTTCTTTTGTCTCTATTATATAGATTCGATTCTACTGGAACTGTTCAGCATAAGTGTTTCTCCTTTCGACTGAACCTTACTTTTTATTCGGTTAAGCTTTAAGCATGGAATCCCTGTTACATATTTTTAAATAAAGTCCGTAAATTTGGCAATATCAACATGTTGCAATGCTACAATGTATGCGCTTGAGTGAAATTGAATTTTCTTTTTTGCTTTTTTTTTTTCTTCATTTCGGTTTTGAAATGAGATCGCACCTCCGCAGTAGCAAGTTGAAATAAAAAAATTTAAAAAAAAAAAGTAAAACAAAACAAAACAATGAAACAAAGCATACTTTCCAACTAGCTCTTAAATTAACGGAAAAAAAAAGAGGAAGAAGAAGTGTGTCGGTACTAACAAGCGAAACGAAGAAAGAAGAATTTAAAAGCCATACTTTCGGGCACACAGAAAACAATGCAAATACAATTTCGTAGAGTACTTAAGCTACTCTCCTTTTTTATACATTGTTTCTGTCGCTGTTGTTTGTTGCCGTTTGCATTGTATTGCAATTACTTAACTACGGCGTTGTGTTTCATTCAATGCATTTTATTGCATAGGAGAAGTATAGGTTTGTTTGCTTGTGTATTTAAAAATAGTCTGACTTGCGTTGTTGTTTCTGCATTGTTGCCTTATTGTTGCTGCTTCTGGTGTTATTACAACTTGACTTGCAATCTACTTTATCACCCTTGTTAATGTTGCCGTTTTCATTCTTATTATATTTTTTTACTTACCTCACACCTATTTATAGCGGCTACCACCTACAAAAATTGTACTTATATTAGTAAGCAGATTGTGCTGCGTATACTTGATGTAATTCTTTTTTGTTTAACTCTCTCTCTCTCTCTCTCTCTCTCTCGCTCTTGTTCGATGTTTTCATTGTTTCCGATTTCATTTCTTTCCTTTATAATTTTTCTTGTTTCTCTGGCTGTTTTTGTTGCGGTTTTTTTTTTCCTACATCGTAGGCTTTAATTTGTTAAGAACTAAAGAAAGCATCAACGTGGTTTTAATTTGTTGCTTGCGCTTTCATCGGCTGCAGAATAAAAAAAACTCTACGTTTTTTCTTCGTAACGTTCCGCAAGGAAATCAACACATAATACGATAATCTTAAGTAGTTGTTATGCATTTCAGTTACACCTCATGAAGTTTTGATGCTCGATGATTATATTTTGCAGATTTCCTTTTTGTTTTTTAAATGCCAATAAGTGCATAAATACAGAAAAACCTTTTTCAACATACCGCAGAAAGAATATTAAAAGAAGCCTAACCGCTACGCTAATTGCTTTTAAGAACTTTCGCTTAATTCTCAATAGCTTTTAGACAAAAGAAATGAAAAACCATTGGTAGCTTGATTTTAGCTACGAAGAGCCCAAGACATTAGGGAACTCAAGAGTAAAATAATAGTGTACATCACTTCTTTCCATCTTATATGCAAGGAACACATTGGAAAAATTGGCTTCTTTCTCTAATTCACTTCCGTGCATCGCTTAAATTGAGGACGCTGGAGGGCTTATGTACAAAAGTTCTTATACATTACCCTACAATGAAAATGCTTACGCAGCAGAAAAAATTTTGATTACAAACGAAATGTTAGAACGTTGGCTAATTTGCTAAATGTAGGTCCCTGGGTATAAATATGCAGAGTGCTAACTTATTAAAAATGGATATGCGGAGAATGCATTACAGGTAAACGTAACGAAACCTCCCTTGCTAAGAGAGACGATGCGCTTGTCGCATCGTTTTGACGATCGATTTAATGTAGAGTTTTACTTTTTATCAGTTTCGCAATGAAAAAGCTTTGCTAATAATCATTGACGTCTCACTCATGTCGCGACCATAGCATGCTTTTCAAAAAATGTATGATTGCTTTCAACAACCGTCCTTTTTCTAGTGGTTATTGAATCTGGTCCATTGTCTATCGATTAATATTTGAAATGTTGCAAGTTTAGAGAAGGAAGACAATCGTTTTAAATTTACGGAATTTAGTTTTTTTGTTTCTCCAGAGCTAAGCTAAGTAACTTTGTAGCACTTAATAGCAAAGTAAATGTGGTATAGTTTTCAAATTTTGCAACAAATATTTTGTATAAGAAAACAAAAAAAACCAAAAAGAAAACTCTTCTCAAAGTTTTTTTTCTCTCCCTCTTATTTTTTTTTTTTTTTTTTTGCAAACTAACAAAACTTTATCTACGTGAAGTGAATTTTTCTTAAATTCAACTAACTAACTACGCAGAACTCCGTTCTGCTTTCATTTCCATTACAAGCGTTTACCCACAAATCTTTGCCCGTAAATGAAGACAAGCAATTGTCTAACACACTGTTACCAAATGCATAAATTTGCATTCCATAATACGCTGACCGACATGCTATATTGTATTACAATGAAAGAGATAAAATTCAGAGGGAAACTTCAATTGAATTCTCATAGAGGACAGCACTGAATTCATGATGTTGAACTCGACACTTTTTACGAATTCATTTTGTAATATCAACATGTGTTGTAACATAGGATTTCTCGAAAAAGAAAAGTTTTTAACAATTTGTGGTTGAAATGGCAACAGAATAATGCAGACAATTGCAAGCTTTATCTAAAATAAATATTAAAAAAAAAAAAACACATTTGAAATTATTTAACTATAAATGCAAATAATTTCAAAAACAAAAGAAAAAAAAGAAAAGAAAAACAGTTAGTCAAAATACGCAGAAAACGACAAACGGTTACATGCAACAGTAGTATAAAGAAGTTTTTTCATTTTCCTCCTCAGCAGTTCAGTAATAAGATTTTTGTTAGCTTCTAAGAGATGCGAGAAAATTAACCCTTTGAATAACTAATTATGGAGAAATGTTAATGACCACGAGTGAATATTATTGGTGCCTTTGGAAACAACTTTTTCAGGCGTGCCGTAAGGTATATAGGTCCACCTAGGCATATCCATCTGTTCGTCTGTCCGTCTGTCCGTCTGCTTGGCACTGTGCCTCCTGCGAAAACAAGATCGGATCAGATTTCAGAACTTGAAAACTTCTTAAGCGAAAGTTGGTAATGAAAACGAGTCAAACCCAACAAAGGACATGCTTACCGTGCAGTACAAACTGAGAATACCTTTGTTTCTCGTTCATTGCTCATAAACTACAATAGATACATAATACAAGTTTCCACGTGTGTGTTCAAAAAATGGAAATAATCAGCCACGCCCACCTTTGAAAAGTATGGAAATTAAGAGATGAAGTTGAAACCTAATCAACGCATCACTCCGCAGTCCAACATTGCCCAACCCTTAACGAGCAGGCAAACCATTAAATGGCTTAACATTTATTGAGTCTTTTTAATGGTTCAATAGCTCAAGTCCACGGCATGGTGGCGGCTTTGACTAACTGTCTGATTACTGCTACTTTAAAATCTTACTTCTTACTTATTTACTGCTTACTTCTGCAAATTTTAGGCAGAGCAGAGTCAAACTGATTGGCCTTCTGAGAGATCTTGAAATTAATTTAAAAAATTTTGAGTAAATCGTTTACCAGATAAAAATGTAATAAATGTTCCTAAAATCATTATTAAATTGTTGATTGTATTCTCTCTACGAGGGCTAAGTGCTTAATATACTCCAAGCAAATATTTCAACGTGCCAGTGAGTGCTTCAGCATTAACACATAGTTCGAAATCTATTCGCTTATTATCAACACACTAACTAACAATAATGGCTTTTTTTCCCTCATATTTACGTTTCTAGTTTTATTATTCTCGCATCAGTAAACGTAACATATAAATAAGTTCGTAATTTCTACACTAAATACTTGAAAGGACCTTTACTCAGTTGACTACTGCCATTTATTCACTGTGAGGATAAGTTTTTTTATCGCCTCTTTAATTCGAATGTTTAAACTTGAATATCATAAAACAAATTGCTCTCATTTCAGTCCAGATGTTTAATCAACAATAACAGCAACAACAACAACAACAACAACAACAAACAGCAACTTTAACCACAGAATTAAGACGCAGGTGTTTACACAAACTATTACAAGTTAAATGTCAGCAAAAAAGGAAAAGAGAAACAAAAAAAAAAAAAGAACTAAAATCCGATTTATGCACAAACATAAACGGAAACTTTGTTACGACGTTCCCCAGTAGGGGGGGAAAAACGAAAGTTTACTAATTGCTTCGATAAACAAACAAACAAATATTTCTAAAACTAGGAAAAATTAGAAGAATTAACACACACTCCGGCTTACGGAGCTTAGACTGATTCAAAGATCAACTTTTACAACTACCACACACACACGTCTATATACGCACATATATCTGCACAGTAAGATACCGAAACACAAACATTGACGAACAAATGTTTGGAATCATTACTTTCAATTACATGAGAAGCTCAATGTAGACTTTAGGTTTACCAGTGCAACAGTACACATGTAGTCCTCATGAAAGTGTCAAATAAAATTTATGTATTTTGTGGCAATTTTTCATTTCGTTTTCATACCAGGCGTACCCTTCGAGAGGAGAGTCATACTCCTCGTTCCTATTCTGTTTGTAATATTTAATGTGAAATCCAGTTGAATCCAGTTTATGTTTATGTCCTTTTATATTTATCTCTTCTCGTTTCTTTCTTTATGAGAAATACTTTTTCTAAAAATTGAAATAGAAAAAATGTTTCATTGGGTGTCGTAAATCAAGTCATGAGCTATCTAAATATATGGGTTGAAAATAGCTTAGAAATTATTTCAAATTTCTCTGCCAAACTCTATTAAAAAATTTAGTTACGAACTTTTACCTACTTTTACGTCTGTGTTAAAAATTGAAGCAATCAAGCAGTAATTTATTGACAAGGTAGCTAATCATCAAGTCTGCCCTTTAAAAAGAGAGCCACTAGTGTTAGTTAAAACTGTTTTACTTAACTCCAAGCGTTCCAACCGCCCGCCTACGGATTCTTATTTACTGGATGTGATAAAAATTTCACTTATCTTTTAAACTCTTTCATTCCGTTTCTTTCAATTATCTATTCACACTTTTGACACTTTGATAAAAGAATGGCGGCAGTTGTAACCAAAACCTTTATAAAATGCGAGTTGTGTCCAAAGAAAGAGCTGACTTTTTATTTTCCTCGAAAAGTGTTTATTTATTCATCCCTATCTATTTTGGCCTCTTTAACGCAATAAACACTTGTGCCTGTGCTTTCTCTAATCTTCGAAGCACTTCTAATGTGCGATTTTTGCACTACAGTCCTCATACCCTTAATCCGTATAAAAGTCCGTATAAAAATAGTGTGCTCTTTTTTGTTCATTGAAATTTTCGAAGTCAAAAAAAAGGCGAAATAGAAATCGAAGGGGTGCTACGTAAATATATCTCGTCCTCTCGACGACATCATCTATCGACGCCGTACATTTCTTCTTGTTTGTCTTAAAAATACTTCGCAAAAAGATGGCAAAGCTAAACTCCTGACAATGGGGATTCGAATTATCAGGTAAACTCTCATGTAAAACCGCTTGTAATGCTTGTATACTCTCGTGTTACGGTTAAGGTCTGGAAGTGGGCGAAAAAAACACGTCATAAGTGTGGGTAATCGGTGATTTATTGAAGATAATATGAAGCCGAAATTTTGGGGCAATATTTGCTTCCTGCTTGTAAAGAGTAGAAGTAAAAGTTTTAGGAAGAAGTGACGTAGCCATTTTGATGTGGGCGAAAAGGGTGGTATAAAGTAGCTCACGCTGCTTTGTGTGCTAGCCTGCCGGAGGATCTTCAAGAGATTTCGTATTGTAGAACCCAAGTACCTGGTCTTAATGCAGCTCAGAAAAACAAAATGAGGCAGAGATTGTTAGTAGTCACGATAATGTATATTATGGTATGGCAGGTGCTTTGCGTTACGCGAACCTTGCCTTTTGGTGGCAATATATCTCTCAGTCTTCGGACAACATGGAGGCGCACCCTTCTGGGAACTTTCTTGAACCACAATTGATGGAGTTCTTCTTTTACCTAGAAATGTATTGTCCTTGATACATAAATTATCCCTTTTCGTGGGTATGCCTCTCCAAAGTCAATTTTATTTTATGATAATTACTTGATAAATATGAAAAGTCTCATTCCAAAAAGTATTTTCTTTTTTCTTAAACATAACTCAAACCATTCTCATACATATACAATATATACAAAACTATTAAGTTTCAAGTACACACCCCTTTAATGACAATTATACGGCTGGTTGCCTGTCCAACATTGTAAAAACTACATTTTAAAGTTTTTCGGCTCGGAAAGATGGGGAACGTTTTACTAAATATTAATTTTTATGGTGGCTTAGTATTTTTTTTCTTTTTTCTTTTCATATACACATATACTCCTCCTTTTCTTGTACAAAGGTATAATTATATGATTGTAAGTGAATGTTTTTGCCGTGTGTTGTATGCATGCGTCATATCCGACGGGTTTTTTTTGCTTACGCTTGACCACACAAAGTTATGCTCACCCTTTGTAACTTAAACACACACATACAAGCAAGACATATCTTTGTGGTTTAATCCTTCACTGTAAAAATAATCGTTTAAACGCGCGCACACATGCACACATAAAACTATCTACTATCTACCTCGTACATGTTTTGACATAAATCTCCACATCTTTTGCTAACGTGAAAATCTTTCGACTCGTGTGATTTTTGAGAATTTCTTTTGAAACGATATGCAGTTTATTATAATTCATATTTTCATATTCGTACATATATATAAACTGCTTTGAATTCCGAAATGAATCCAGAATTTTTATCTTTTAGGCAAATTACTGTATACATTTAGCATATATTAAAATTTTTAATTCTTTTATTTTATCTCTTTTTTCAGGTCCTTTAACTCTTTTCTGCTTGAAACATGTAAGTACATCTTCATTGATTTTATTAAACTTAGTCACTATCGAAGCTTAGTACGTACTGGAACGTTGGTTAAGCTCTTGATGTTTGCGAAGGAAGACTACGGACAAAACCGTAGTGTCTACATAAAGTTTAACTTCTCCCTCTCCCATTTTACACAAAAGTGCAACTTATTCTCCACTGAGGAGTAAACCAGATAATATTATTTATCTGTGAAATGGTCGAGTTTTCTGCAAAACTAAAGAAATCCATTTCTGCTTAATACTAAAGAGATTGATGCCGTGGGAGATGATGAAAAATAAACACAATAAAATAATGGCAGTGCAAAACACCGTAGCGCAGATCAGGGAAAGGCTTATTATTGTGGAAAAAAACTGTTGTTACTAGCGCCTGCATTTATCGAGGGTTTTGCTTACAGATACTATCTAAAAGAAACTATTAGTAAGCGAGACTACTAATGACACTTGACACAACTGAGATGAATAATAAACGCAGTATGAAAGAGTCCATGATAACCTGCAGCGCTGGATTGATAAACGCTATGCACTCCCTTCCATCGAAAAGATATTACTCATTATACTGACTTCAATCGATAATTTATAGTTTGCTCGAACATGTCTTCCATGGTTGGAAAGATAGTCAACAGATGAATTCTTTAATCGATAGGACTCAAAAGAGCAGTTGTCTGCACAGAATTTATATTACATTTTATATATAAATCAATGGGGGGACATTGAAGAAAATATCTTTTTATATGTTAAAACAATTCATTTATATACCTCACATGTACGAAAAATTTGGGCTCTAAAAGAAGAAAAGAAAGAAAAGAAGGGCTCTATTAAACCCTCTAACAATATTAATAAAGTCGATCTTATCGCAATTTGCCATCGAAGTGTATTAAGTCTTCCATGTGTGACGGTTTATATGGGATTTCTTTAGTTTTGATGAACATCACTTCATTAGTATGAATATTCGGTGATTCTGCTACATACGCGCATATTACAGGGCCAATTGGACTCTTTTTTGCACATCGCGTCCCCTCCTTTTTTTAGAATTAAAGATTAAATAATAAACATAAATAATTCGAATTCGAATCCGCATGATTAGCGGAATGGATAAGAATCACGACCACCACGTCTGTGTTCGTGGGTTCAAATATCAATGCGGTAGAATTTACTTTGACTGCTGTTATAGCGAGCATTAAGTCGGTAAAGGATACCGATTGTGTACCCAAATACTATAAACCCATCTTCGTTGATATAAGACATTTATAATATTTTGGCCAATGAGTCTGCAAAGAAAGAGTTTTTCTCATTATTTTATTTCTCCAATTGTCCTAAGTCCTGGCAAAGAGAGTTAATGTAATCAAGTTCTGCGAAATTTATTTCTTCTTCTTCTTTCTTATTTGATGAACCATTCTTGGTAACTACTCTAGTTCCTCACTTTAAGTAAGCATTAAAAGCGAAATAAAGGTCAGCACATGAATGCATATCCCCATGAATTATCTTGAAGGATTTTGTATTAGAAACAATTCAAACGCAATGAGAAATTAATTAAAGCGAATGAATATAATAAAGTGTTTAAATTTTCGCTATGTTTTTTCTTTATTTTTTTTTTACGCGCATATCATGCGTAGATCTAACTTTTGACTGGTGCAGCTTTGTAATGAAACTCAAATTGTCCAGAGCTAACAAGTTGTTGAAATTCCCATTACAGACTCTTTTATCAACCAACAGGTAATCTCTAGTATGTGTTGCCCGCACCCCGCCATAGTGAAATATGTTGTAAATGTATATATGTGTATATATATATATATATGTAAACATATATATTCACGCATGTTTTAATACAGCATATAATTATGCAACTAAGTTTGTTCTGCATGCTTATATCGAGTGTCATATGAAAAGTTTCCGACTTAAGTAAGAAAAATATATTTTTGATAAAATTCGACTTTAGTCATTAACGTGGCCTCGTTGAAGCCAATCAGTCCAAAGTGTCTATAACATTTCTTCAGGGTTTCTCGACAGCGATTTGTGAGGATCTTCCAAATACGTTTCAATTTCCATAATAACTTATCGTTTGTGCTGAATCATATTCCGCGAAGGCTCCTTTAGGAATTTGCCAACAAATGATAGCCCTTAAGGGGAAAATCAGGGAGTATAGTGGGTACGCCAAGATATAGAAAATCTAGTCATTCCGTGTAACGCAATATTTTTGTTTCACGCGGCACAGAATGCGCGGTCAACTCTCTTATGATTAAAACTTATTTCAATATATGGTAAACACATTCTTTAGAAATGTTCATAGAATCCCTGCTCTCTCTCACCTTGATTCAATGGTCTCCTACAATCGTTTAGTGATGTTGAGTAATGTTTGCGTTAGCAGCTACAGTTCTGGGTGTCCAGAACGTTCATTGCCACTCACGCAGGTGCGACCACGTTTCTATTCAGTTCCTTAAGATTTCGCCGTGATGTAGAATCAACGGGTACAAAGTCCGATTTGTCTTAATTTGTTTAGACGTATTGTCTTTGAAAAACAAGTCGACAGCCCGAGCAAGAGCAATCACACAATCGACTTATTCAAACGTTTGTCAAACAACAACTACGCAATCAAAATGGTGGAACTGTTTCGTGAATACAAATAGATCCCCCGACATTTGGGCGAAGTGCGCATATTTAGTTCGCAAACTTTTCTGTTAACCTGCGTCTATCTAACAACGTGTTTGTCTATTTGCCTGGACAAATACTGGACGCGTTTACAAAATTACTAAAATGTTTTCCTTTCCCTCTTCGTGCCAGTCAGCGAGTCCTTGTTTTATTTATTTACACATATTTACAAGCATATATTAGCATCCATAAACAGCAACATTAAGTGTAACGTTTATAATCATCATTTTTATGATATTTACCTTGAACATAACAATTGTGTCCCCATAACGCAAAGGACCAATGCATAGGTTTTCTCTATTTTTGATGCATGTTAACTCAACGACCACAACGACAACAACAAAAGTTGATGTAACAATTGCGTTAATACGTTAAATATAAAGTTAACGTTTCAAATGTGTATTCAAATATTTTATTGGTTGCTTAATTACATCATTTTACTTAAACTGCATATATTCGCTTGTAATCGTTTTTTTTTTTTTGCCGGATTTGTAAAACAGTACATTTAAAAGCTACGAAAAGTTGATCAAAGTACCTATTAAATCGCGAGAAATGATGTGTAAATTTCTCGAATTAACATACCACAGAGAAATTAATATGTTGAAAATATTTTTTAAGCATACTCGTGTATGCGTTGAGGTGACTTAAGCGTTGCAAAAAAAAATGTATTAAAAAGGGCAGATGAAGCGCAGTAGCTTTTGTACAGAAATCTGCGTTCTTAAGAGACTTTCTCTTCAAACAAAAAAACCAATAAATTTTTTGAAATACGAGGTGTATTCAAAAAACCGTTGACTTTTTATTTTTCCCGAAAAATATTTAATTATTCCTGAATACCTTTTTTGTCCCCTTTAAAGTAGGCCCCTTTAGATATGATACATTTTTGCCAGAGCTTTTTCCTCGAAGCACGTTCTGATATGCATTTTTGTATGTGCCCTTAAGTTCGTTGAGCGATACGATTTTTATCTCCTTAATCTCGGCAAAACCCCTACCTTTCATGGGTCTTTTCAATTTCGGGAATAGGAAAAAGTCGTTGGGGACTAAGCCCATTGAATGCGGTGACTATGGCAATTATTGTGATGCAATAACCATGGCTGATCTTTCCACAATTCCGGGCTTTTTTTCGTATTGCTTTCCACCCGATATGCTGAGATACTCAGCAACTTCTCTAATTCTGATTCGACCAATCTGCATAACTATTTTCTTCACTGCTTTATCGTTTTCATCAGTTGTTGACGTACTAGGGCATCCAGCGCAGGCATACTTAGGAACATTTTCTCGGCCTTCTGTGAAGAGATTGTGCCACCTATGAACTAATTTTTTGCTCAAAATAAACTCACCAAATCCCATATTTGAAGTAGGGTTGGAGCATTTAATTTTATTTTTCACACAAAATGCAATGCAAATTGCTTGATCCATTTTTTTCGATAGCAAACCCCCGTCAAGCACACCAAAACACGTCTCAAAAGCAAACTAAAAATACAAAACGACTGATAATCCCAACATATGTTTAGGACACGCGCACCAATATAACAAAAAAAAACACAAAATTAAAAATCGAATGTACTTAATTCGCAGAACTTTAAAAGCCATCTTTTTACTGAACACACCTCTTGCTTTTTTGTGATGGTCAGAAAACGATCGATTCTTAGCTACTTGACTATGAAGGAGCCACAATCGGCCAAGTTCTCTTCTCTAAGTGTGGAAAAGGGAGAAGTCACCAGAAAAATCGTTGCCAAATAATTGTTCAAGCAGCGCATACATCTGTCTCTTTCTCTCTCTCTCTTTCTCTCTCTCTCTCTCCCTCCCTCACCCCCTCACCCCCTCTCCACCCCTCTCAATTTCACTGTGTCATGCACATATCACCAGTCAATAGTAAACAGAAATAGCGCATCGTCAAGCGCAGTCGCAAGATATAAGTGATACCTTAAAAATATAGAGACACATTTAGCGTTTCACATGAACATTTGATGCCGCTCTTTTTAAATTGAAATTACTTTTAATCTGAGTAGAACCAACGTCTCGTGTTACAGCTGGATGGCTTTAATGGGAAAATAGCATAATAGTTGTAGTATACTAAGAAGAAGGTTCAGAAAAAAATCCATTTATTGCTATATAGCTATTAAGCAGATAAAACTTGAATCTAATAAAGATTTTTCTTCTACAGAAAAAGCCTTCGTAATAAAAGAAATCGTTTGCTTACAATAATGAGGTAAATAAATTTCGAGAAAATCTTTGTACACCGCATAATTAATGCAAATTAAATCAAATAGCAGTCCCATGTCCGCTTTCAGCACATAACACATAACGTTATCGACTATTATATGGTTTGCATTTAATTTCTGAATATATCTCAAACTTCCATTAATTGACATAAATTTCGTATATATAAATTTAAAAAATATATGTTTTATATATATATATTTTTAAAAAATATATGTGTGTTCAACGCATATGTGTTACGTAGATTTGCGGCTAAACACATAGAGTTTGTATGAAGTTGCCATAGCGGTTTCTATATTAACAAAGCGGTTTTTGCGGTTAATTCAATTATGAAATTATATTCAATGGACGTCCAAGTTCAATGACTTTATATTTTATAAAATTATAATGCATCCTTTTAATATATAACCTCACATAACCCACTTATCATATAAAATATGCTAAACATACTTTAATATCACGACATAATAATCAAGCCAAACCATCCTCCATATGTAGTTTACAATGATATGGGATAACAGTAAACATGCTCATATGCATTTGTTTAATTACAACGTATAATTATTATTATTGAACACCTAAGGATAGAAGCAATCAATCAAGTGCACGTAAAATTTTAATGCAAACTGACAGATAATTTATTTGATAAATTGTTAAATATTTTCTTCTTATACAAACGTTTTTGGCAGACATTCGCATATGAGTCACGTCACCTCTTCTTAGTGCAATTGTAGAAGAGTTATCATAAATTATCTTTAGTTATATTCTATATGTTCTTGAACGGAATCTCTATTTACAAGGGAGCATAATCAACACCTGTAAGTAGAAACAGCTTAGTTGATATTATTTCAAAATTAATTTTCATAAAAATTTTCAAATATAAATTTTGTTCAGATTCAGCACTGCCTTGATTTTCTCCTTTCCTAAGAAAGAAACTCTTCTTAATGAAAAACATACACATTACCACACATATAATATAAAATCGACGATGCATGAAATTACTAATGACATAATTATCTCGAAAGGTAGCGTAAAACGCAACGGAGAACATGAGTGTTAGATAGACAAACTTTAGCGATCACAACGAATACGGATTTTTTTTCGCGACATAGAGACGCACGACTCTACGTCAAGAGGAAAATAGAATTCAGCATTGTAACGTGCATATATGCTCATACACACATGTGTCATAAATAAGGTCACGGGATCACGGTAAAATTTGTCAAGAAAATACGCATTTTATTAACGTTACTTGATGTACCCTTTAGTGTGGATTCTAAAGTTGGAGCCACTTTTAAGAAGACCCCAGGAGCCTGCGCTTACTTAACAGTACATCAACTGTAAATCGATTCTCGTAAGAGGTTAGGAATTTTTTAATATGTACCCTATCTATTGCGAAGTACCTATTATTGAACTACGATGTGTGGACTCATGTGTGCAAATACGATTTGCATTTAAAATTTTAATTAAGCGAAAGTATTATTTTAATAAAACAATAAATGTATTCTCTGTGTTACTTAACCCTAATTACCACGATGTGAAAATCGTCACTCAGTCCCTTATGAAAATCGTAAGAGAAATTAAAATGTTATTGTTTTTTTTTTACTCTTTAAATTCATTTATGTTCATTCCAAGAAAAACATAGACAGGGAATACATTTTTTGGAAATTGCATATGAAATAACTAAAAATATTTCCATTGCGGATTCAAAACTGACTCAAAGCCGTCACATGGTGAGATAAAAATTAGTATTTACATTATCCGTAATTATGATTTACATTTCCTATTTATGTTCAACTTATGGATTAGTTGCAACAAGGAATAGCGTGTTGAAAAAAATGGAACTTGATTGGCTCCGTAATTCGTTTGGAGCAGAACTATCCTTAAAATCGATAAAAATTTTATTTAATTTGCAAGACTATCACATTTTCCTTCTTTGTATGTATGTAAAAAAGGTACTATATATTTTCGAAGGAACAAAGTCCTTACTAAGAGCTTATAATACTTAAAAATTAAAATAACCACAAGTTACTTTCAACAGATAAACTAATAAAGTTTTTGTAAATCTTCAAAATTGTTTCTTATGCCCTTTATTATATTGCGCAGCAATGGTATGTGGGTCTCTTACGTGAAACTGCATATGAATGTATACGTACCTATAATAATAATGTCGACCTTCATTTTCTATCGGCAAATTTGGTTATAGCAAAAAATAGGTTATGAACTTACATAAGTATGAGTTGGAGGGATGTTTGGCAAATTTTAATGAGCAAATATCTAAATCATTCTAAAACAAGTGACCCAAAACGTTGGCATCATTACTCAGCTTTTTATCCCCACTCAATAAATTTTGCTTTAAAGAGGTCTTCTGTAAGAAAAACAGAAGGGAAATAAAGTGGAAGGCTTAGATTGAATTTTTTTGACGGCTGCAAAGATAATAACACAAGCGAATGGTACGAATAACAAAGGAAAGAGTTCTAGTTTATATCTCTTACGCTGAGTTGATGCATTTACGGAGCCACATTTAGTTCACTTCTGAATTTCTTCAACATTGCAATAAAAATGCATTCAATTTTTCAAATCTGTTCTAGACACAATTTTGAGATCGTTTCCATGTGTTCAGTATAAAGAAAGCTACGGACCAACCAATTCCGTTATTAATCTACATCTATACGCTACATATACTATAATAGCGCCAACCTGGCTTTACATTAGAAAATAAAATATAGTTTGAATTTAAATTAGCTCTCTTGCTCGTTAATTTCGCTTTCGTATGAATAATGCCATAAAGATGTACATGGCTTATCTACTGCAATATTTCGTGAACATACTGCAATGAGGAGTTTTCTTATCCCATGAGTTTTAACTGCATGCAATTGCAAATGCATGCATTGAATTGGTCTAACTATCCTGAAGTCATAAAGCAAAGAACGTATGCACATACATAAGGACACAAAAATGTTTTCTGAAATCAAATAAATAGAAATTCGATTATTAAACGGCGTCTCGCTGTTAATTGAGTTGCGTAGCAAACTTCTCCTTTGTCGCAAAGAAAAAAAAATAATAAGTAAATAGATAAATAAATGTAACAAAGACAGATTCCCATAGTGCATAAAACACGTAAGAGCATTGTAGTCGTGCAAGGCCAACCATTAGACACTCTACTTCACTTTGTCTACTACAATTACTCGCTCGTTTTGGTAATAATACACCAGGGATTGCACATTATTTTCATGCAAAAGCCTACATATTTTGGAGGATATTTAGTAAAATTAATTTATTTCGTAAAAATTTCATTATTTTTCGGTTCCGTCATAGGAAAGTAGTAAATAGACTTTCTCTTTATATCAGGCTTGTTTTTCATGATAACCCTTACAGATATTAAGGCCGAATTAAAAGACCTGTGTAATCGAAATGTCTTGCCGTTACTTCTATTGCCAAACTCATACTCTGGACCAATTTTCAGTATAAAATATTACAAATTAAATGTTTTTTTTGAAAGGGTTAATATTCATGAGCAATCTTCCATGGAGAGACGTCCAAGAAAGAGAACAATGTCTTTCATATTTGGTCCACTTCACCTCTACTTCAAATTACTATCATGAACAAATTGTTATCGTAAAATATTAGCAATTGGGTTTCTTGCATACAAGGGTAAACATTCATGAAAGTCCTAGTATGCGGTGGTATCCAAAAAATAGACCTACGTGATCCAAATTCGATTAAATTTATTTCTATGTCAAACTACTATTATGAACCAAGTCTCACCATGAAGTATTGAAAATTACATCTTTTTGTCAATTATTATATAAATTTAGCCAGAGAATACATTCTAAGACTAAAGTCTTAAAGCACTAGCATCTAAGGCTTTCGGTTTTTATTCTTATTAATATTATTATTATTGTTACTATTATCATTATTAAAACCTCTACAACGAGATTTGAACCCATGACCATTGAATTGCTAGTCGAAACTCTTGCCTACTCGACCACTCAGGCGGATTTTTGTCAATTAAAAAATCGGTTATACGAGAGTGGCTTCAAGAAATTTTTCACATCACTTTAAAATCGCAATGAATGTAACGCAGATTAAAGAAAAAAATTCATTACGCATTGCAGCTAAAAATGTAGAAAGTAACTTTTGTTGCTTGGTTATGCTACAGCCGTGCAATTCGTGTAGGACGACGTCTTTTAATATCAATTCATTATTCGAAAACTATTAATGTTTCAGTCCTTTGTATTAGTAAGCAATTTGAAGGCCCAACTAATCTTTACGTAAAAGTAAATATTTCATCCAAGGATGGCTTTTCGTCGATATTCGGTGTCGGGGTTCACGATAGACAATTGCAATATGTTGCATTGCAACGTATTTTAAGGTATCTTGTAATAAATAAACAGAAACTCGCATCAACTCGTCTACACACAATCTAACGCAAGATCTGTTGAAACCCTCTTCTTGTGGCTACAGATGTCGCTACCATTGAATTGTACTTGTTTCTTTTTTCAAGCGTAACAAAAGTCCTTTTCCGTTAATAAAGAAAATTGATTTTAATGGTCTATTATACCAAAATCTCTCCTTTTGTACTGATTGTCGCATTCTCCCTAAGAAAGTATTTTTTAATGTTTTTACTAAAGCTGTTGACATGTGCTGTAAGCAATCTATGATTATGACTTGTATTCCAGAAAAGAGTGCGAAGATCATTCTTTTATAGTTTCATTGATGTTGCATTGGTGTTGCTGGCACATTGTCATTTCAGTTCTTGTATCGTATGTGCTGAATCGTTAACAGCTCTCAGTACTCGCTTTATTTAATATTAAATCTACTACAGAATCGCGGTAAGATAAATGTATCTACGAATTATATTATAAATTACAATAAATACTTTACCATTAGATTTTCTCGAGCTCAAATCCCAGTTTAAAGTACTTTCAGCAAAGCTTAATAATAAATTACCGACATGCTTTAGTTTGTTTTAGGTCAACTTATAGCAAAAAGAAACAAATATAAAAACAATTCATGGCACTGACGCCTACGATACCAATTTTCTGCAGAACTTGCATTGAAACTTGAATATGAAAACACTTGCACTTCTTTCTACATCAGTGCATTTACCTTAAATAATTCATTTTTTTACCAAAACATTTTGGGCGAAGCCAAACAATAGCACGAATTTTATAAAATCGTGGTTGTAGTGTATTAGAAATTTATATTTCAACACAACTCGCAAATAATAGCAAATGGTGTTGAAAATATACTTATAACAACACTAACACTTACTTGATTGTATTTATGTTTGATCTCAATTTTTACGACTTGACATAGAAAGCATGGGCATCAAAGTGCTTGAGAAAAATTAAGCGGTTACCTCTATACCGTTATATAACACTTGGAGCGAAGTAAATATATTTAATAAGTGCTTGCATGTATTTTAATCAGGGACATCTATTGGTGAAAATGATAAAGTAATGCAAAGTATCAATATACGACAACGATGCAATTCGGTGATTTTTACCTTTATTTCAAAGCCTTCTGATTATCACTTGTTCAGGTCGATGCAGCACGGCTTGGCTGCCACGCGGTTTGGAAATGCTGAAGAAGTGCGAGAATGGATCGATGATTAGATCGCTGTTCTTTCGACACGGTATAGCCATGTTGCCAGAAAGATGGGAAAAAGTTGTGGAAAAAATTGTGCGAATTTTGCTCAATAAATGCCTTTTTCAAGTGAAAAAATAATCAAATTACATGCAAACATTTAATAAAGAGATTTTATGAAAATTGCAAAAAGTACGCGAATATACCCAAAGTTCTTTATTTATTGTTGTTAACTTTAGAAGTGTAAATGTTTTAAGTTTCTAAGTAGTGTTTAATGTTAATTTCTTTCGTTAAATGGCCGTTCGACCATTGGCAGCGAATGTCTGTCTGTTTCTGTTATGCGATTTATTTTACTTTCGTTCACTTATGTGAATGGGTAGATGACTATAAGCGTGAATGCCAATATCAATATTGTGCTGTGCCGAATTGAAAACTACTAAGTTATCTTCTTAGTAAATACGGTAATCTTCTTCTTCTTCTTGAATGTTCAGTGAGTAAATAACGGAAGCAACAGGGTGAACAAAAAGCAATCTTTATTTTTTAATTGTTTTCTCTGCAGGTATAGAAATTGTCAGGTGTGAAGTTTAGTAACTTAGTGTGAAGGCATTTTCACATAGACTTATCTGACAAATATGAACACTAACATTAATATGAGTATCAATATTACTATAAATATGAATAGAAGTATAAGAGCATGACCACGGATATGAACATAAAGTTGCGCGTAAACAGGCGTATGACCGTGAACCATATATATAAGTATGAATATCAATTCGAACAATAATGTGAGTGATCGTGAAAATGAATAGAACTAAGCGCATGAACATGATTGCGAATGTGAACATAAACATAAATACGAACACAAGCATGAACTATGATTATGAACGTGGTTACGAGTATGGGTTTAAATTTGATCATATATATATAGATACGGACACGGACATGGATCGTAATTAAGAAAATAAATGTGAATTTCGAGTATGAATCCGAGTATGAATACGAATCTGAATCTAAATCTGAATATGAAAATGAATATTACGATGAACATGCTCACGAGTAAGGGTAAAAACATGAATATGGCTTAGAGTACGAACCTGTACATGAATATAGAGATGAATATAGATATTCATACTTATATATGTATATGTATATATATATATATATATATTATTATTATAAGATATTTTTTATATACATCGAAAAACTCACTTAAAAGGCTTAACAAAATTCACTTAAAAGTTTTTTAATCTACGTAGTAGCACAGTCTACAAGAATAATTATTTAAAAATTAAAAATTTATGAAAAATTTGTTGTATATGTTGTCGAGAGAGATAGACATAGATAGAGATAGTTCCGAAACTTTATCTTTATATAAATTAACCAAATACTTTGTTACTCATGTCCCTTTTAACGGTTTAAGGCAAGTGGCTTTGTTATAAATGTATATCCATGTGGATACAAATGTAAATAAGTATGTGTGTTAGGGTTTTAAAAACACTTATCTTTACTTTCAGGGAAAATATGAAAGGGTTGTTAGATAATTTCCAGTAGCAGGTGTTAAATGTTCAAATAGAGATTGTTAATGGTAACATTGGCTATTGATTACAAAAGAAAGGAAGAAAAAAAAAAAGGAACAAAATATATTTTTTGGGACATTTTAACTTTTGTAAACGTTTTTATGCTTAGTGTTACTTAAGGAAAGTTTGAAATTTTCTTAGAGCTTTTTAATGAACCATTTCTTAAACTAGACTGACAATGGCTTTTCCACTTCCACTTAACTAAAGTTGTGGCAATGATTTAGTTAGGAATGTTGTCAAAAAAGTAAATTTACAAAATCTTCGTCTTTACATATTTAATATATGTCATAACTAAATTGCAAATAGAAAAGAAATTTCTTTTTTTTAATCGGAGGTACAGTTAGTTAGGATTTTTTGTTATGGGTTTTGAAAAAGTTATATCTGAAATTAAAAGCAGATGTTTCATCAAAAGCACCAGCATTTTATATGTCTATTAGACAGTGAAAGTAATAAATATGCAGTTGTATGATATAATTTAATCCCCGCGAAAGCAAAATTTCAAATTTATCATTAGAAACTAACAGTGGTAAAAACAAAATGAGAATATTATGACTCAAAGAATTCCCTATATTATGTTTCCAAATGTTTCTGGCTCATACACTTTTGAATCTAATCTAAGGAAAACAAGAGAGTTCGAGCACAAAGGCAACTTTGAAATCCTAAATGTGATGATGTGACAGAAGAATGTTAATAATTTGGTTCTGCTTTCCACGTTGAACGAGAACACAACTAACACGCCACCCATACATATATATAATACTATTGAGAGACTCAATGATTTCTGAAAAATACCGACTCAATGATTTCTCACGATACGTGTCGAAATTTCACGATATTTCGGCCACCGTTGTAAAGCTATTCGATGAGTTGGCATTAAGACAACTTAAAATATACGAGAATATTGATAGCTGTATTTTCAATAAATTGTATTCTATACCTTTTCCAAAAGGGGAAGCGGCCGAAAAAGTAGTCCGATCCGAATCATTTTCAATAACGGTGGTCCTTGGCCCAAAACACGCCAAGATGCCAAATGTCATTACAATATTTCATTAAAAACTGCGTCCTATAAGTTGGACAATAAGAGAACAAGAGAACAAGACGGGCGAACAAGCTTAAATCGAGTGTGCAAGTGATTCTGATTCGATCGGTACAATAATAGTTTAGTCTAGCTCAAGTCCTTCTAAGTGCTGCACACATCCGCTCGAATCTACTACACCCTTGAACCGCAAATGTTGTAGGGTATCAAAATAGTTGAATGAAGGAACTTTAACTTGAGTGCGCTTAAGTGTGATGCATTTAAACGAAAACTACTATATGCCAAACATAAACGAAAAGTTCCCAAATACTTTCGAAAAAAAAAAAAAATTATTGAAATATATACTCTTACGGGTATTGTTAATGTACATATCTACCTTCATAAGCATATTGTATTTCTGCAAACTTTTTTCTTTACCTGCGTACGTATAAATTTATCTGACTATGTATATATATATAATTTACTCTCACACTCATATATTGAGCATATATTTGTTTTTCTTTTATTGTAGCAAGATATATACAAAAGCAGGGTTTTCAGTATCAACTTGAGTGTTAGCTCTTTAACAATCCAAACAAAACAAGTAAGCAAATTGTATTCGGTTGCGACGGCAACTTCTACCGGGAAAAAGCTGTTAATTTCCAGTCAAACTATCTGCAGTCTTCCAAAAAGATTTCTCTGAACCCAATGATTAAATTAATTCTTTAATTTATCATTTGCTTTGAAGGCTCCATTTAGTTTGCTTACATCTCCAGATACGGTCTGTTTCACGTGGCAATTTTGCAATAGTATTTATCAAGCCAAGTACTACTTAAAAAACCAACAGATATGTAATTCTATCGCCCTAATCCTTCCGATTTAGTCGAAGAGTTACGCACTTATTAAGTAAAGCTTTGTTCCTTTGTTGTACATATTTGCCATTCGCTCCAAAATCGTGAATGAACTAAAACAAGTCTCTGAACTTCGCAATCGTGCTTAAGGTATGATATCTCTATTTAGAGTGGAGTTCATAAGCAAGAGCTGTAGGTAGAACACCGTAAAAGGTCTAAGTGTACCCCTTTGAATATATGCTTTGATTCCTCCCGATAGTCCATTATTATCTTATTAAGCATGAAAGCAGTTCGCTTCACGTGAGGGTTACGCAATGCATTTTCGGGTACTTTTACTTGAATTATAGGTAACGTCTAGGTTAGGGCCAAAAGAGTATGCCCGTTAATCTGATTTCCTTTTTAGCTTCATATACGATATTTCTTTTCGTTTGCCTGAAGTCTTGTACAGTTTACGGTCTTGCATCGATGGTTGAAAGCCCTAATGTATATGCATTAAGTTAGTAGTAGTGAGTGGTGAGTGAGCATAGCCAGACATGCATGCCAACCGGCATAAATATGTAAGTTTCCGTTATTAATAAATTAAGTTGCATGAGTATACTCGTGCACATACACGCACTTGCATATTGAGAAACGGGGCAAACAAGAAAATCACTTCAAGAACGTGAACATAAATACATGTAAAGACTTGCACAACAGCACATTTGCTACTTTAACTAATTGAATATATATGGTTTTAAGGGAAAGCGAAGGGCCGCGAACGAAAGGGGAAAATATAGTATATATGTGTGGAAACTTTACGTAAGACGTAAACAAAATAATGCTGACACATATATAAAACCATACACATGCACACATGCACACATCCACTCACACAAAAGAAGGTGTATACAGCGCATTTCCGTTGAAATGTGATTGTCGTCAGTAAAATTAAAAATGCCGGCTTATTTATGCATGTATGGTACGTGCCTTCGTAAAAATCTTCAAATACAGTGCTATCTTTCTATTTATTAAGGAATATTTCTAGTAAACCTAACACATATTCACATTACGTAAGCTCATATAGGCGTTTAAATGATAGTTTGTTATGTTTGGCTAAGTAAATTATTTCTATACGCAGCAAACTTAGAAGTTAAAATTGCCAAGTAAAAGTATACCATAAAAAAAAAAAAAAACGAAAAAAAAAGTAGAACTCTTTCATAAACACCCACACATCCTCAAGCAAACACGTTCAAAGAAACAGAAAAGAGAAGAAAAGTCAAAAATACAACCAACGTTAGATTTACAGATCACGTACCATTCGCATTCTACTGCAGTACATGCATGTAAAACATTTATGCCGTAAACGTGTTCGTAATGTGCCCTCTAAATTGCATAACATAGTTGCAGTAATATAGTGGGAGGCGTCCACTTAATCCTTTTACAGGCTTCTCTATATCCTAACTCAGCTGCGTTATTCTCAACATAAACCACCCACCATTTATAAATATTTGAACGGTCGGCGAAGGGGAGAGATCTACATAAAGTTGTTTAAGTAGCTAAGTGTGAGCCTCGCTTCCATTTTGTGTCCCTGCAGCTTTTATTTTACTAGTTAATTGAAGTTTTACTATTATTATTAGTATAATGTGAAGTTTGTGGAAAATTTACATCAAAACTTTGACATTATTACACACGGATCTTCGAGAATAAGAAAGAGGATTATTAGCCTTATATGGATTAGCCATTGAAAACTGTGCGCATATGTTTTTTATATGTTTTCTTAAGCAAAGGGAAAAGTTCTCTAATAAATAAACTAAACATTATACACCATATGTTCGGTGATATGGTTTACGCTTTGAAAATTTGTCTTATCCGAAAATATGATATGCATATAAAATTTGAATGAGCTAAAAATGATCCCGATTATTCGGTAGTGCTTTAACCAAAGAACAATATAAAGTTTCTCCGTAGCGAAGATCCCGGTTACTCGGTAGTGCTTTAACCCAAGAACAATACAAAGTTTCTCCGTAGCGAAGACGTACCTGTCTGCGTAAAAACAAGCTGTATTCGAAATTTAATTTTTACAAAGAAATGAGATAAGAGAACAAGTTGATTGAGCAATTTTTAATACAGCCATGGCATTGCGTAAGAAAAAATGGCAACGAACACAACATAGGACGTTTTACAATAATCACTAAATATTTGCTAACTTCGGCTTTCCCTTATTTATGAAAAATACTGTTCCACGAATGGGAGATAAGAAAAAGGTTAAAAAGTATCAGACAAAATGATCTTCTATGCGCCGACAAAAATGTGAAGAATGTGTGTCATATTTCTATGGGGCGAATGATCGCTATATTTCCTTTTGATGCGATCAAGTTTGTCCTCTCTCGAAAGCTACAAGCAAGGATTGCCTTCTACAATATTTAATTATTTGCTGAGTAAATTTAAGTACTCGCGTTATCAACTTTCGTTACTACAAAGACGTGTTATCGCTCTATTAAACTTCTTCTTTCAACTGCCGAATTCCTCACACTGCATTTCTCCACTTCAGTTTGTTTTTAGGGTTCCAGATTCCAACAAATAAATATATAGATGGAAGTTAATAAATCGTGTTCAAGTTCTTTTAATACTTTATGGGATCTCTGCATATTTATTGGAATAAGTTAGATACACTGCCCTATATCGAAGGGTGTAGCAAGTTGTAAAACAATCTGGGCAACATGATGCAAAAAATCCTCATACTGCATTTGCTTAGGCATGCGTTATTTTCATTCCTTTAATTATTTAAAGATAATAATTTAAACATTTCTTTTTTTTTTTTTGTACGTTAATTATGAAATATAATACATTCTATGCACTAAAAATACGTATACGTATCAAAGTTAATAAATACATTTACAAAATTTTTCATAAAATTTTTGGCAAACTTTTACTCAAGTTTTTTAAGTCGTCTTTATTGAAGTTTTGCAGTAATTATTTTTTTATATAGTAAATAAAACTAACAAATGAACTGAGAAATTTAGTTTTTCCTTTACTTTAGGTAACCAAATGAAGACATTTCAAGAATTTAAATGTGGGAAAAATGTGGCTTTGCGTGGAAAAGTCTTAAAGATATTCACGAAACTTCAACAAAGCAAATTTTACAATTAAAAGGTGTAAGAATGCATTGTGGCTGCAATTAGTGAGTTGTAGCTTTCTAAGAGGCAGTAGAATCCACCGCTGTCTGTGAGTTGTAAATTTCGAAGAGGCATTAGATACTGGCGTAAACAAACTATTGAAAGATGCCAGAATCTATGGTAACATTTAGTGTTAGGAATAACAACCATGCTGAACGCATATAGAATTTTTATAGTTTATACATTAAAGTAGAAAAAAGTACTGAAGTTTTACGCGACTTCGAGGTAGCAGAACCCAAGTCCGTCAGAGTAATTGCAAGTCTTTGAACTTCAAGAAGCTGGAAATTCGAATAAACATTGCTTTTCGTAAAACATTGCTATTGTATTAGATAGACCTGTTGACTGACAAGCAGACACCATTTCAGAAAATAGTTAATATTTAAACCTTGGAAACAAATTTCTTTAAAAAAATTAAAACAACTTCTGTCGCGATATTGCAACTTACACAGCAAAGATTGCAATATTGGTTAGTTGTCCAGACTAAGCCAAATCGATGAACGAAGCTTTAAATGAAGAGTGGTCTCTGTAATGGCATTAATACCGGTTTAGTAGACGCACATCTTTAATGGAACTCTTTTAAGTAGTTGGGATCAATATACAATTGAATTTGGCAGCCTATTCAGTCCAAATAGGTAAACGTAAGATGTTTTTATAAATGTATATAAAAATAGCTTTTAGGCGAGCTAAACAAATTCAAATTCTGCTTTTCGCATTTCCCAAATTTGTGAATATTCGTATTAACCCACTATGGGAAAACGGTCAAGTTCATAGGATATACATGAGCCATGCATAGGCTATGCATGAATCCCACAAGGACCATGCATAGACCAAGGCAGCACATAGGCATTGCGTAGGCAATTCATAGGTAGTGCATACGTCACGCATACGCCACACATAAATCTACGCATGGCTTATTCGGCTGTTTCCAAATCTCTTATATCCGTCACTGCTTGCTTCAAGAAACAACACACAAAAAAAGTAAATAAATTTTCGATATTCCGCAATATTGGATATGGCATTATGTGCTTTCTTTTCGTCCAATAAGAACGTTACATTCATTGGAAAAGAACATAGGCACTCATTTCCTTTGCGTTCGCCAAACGACATTTCCTAAAAGGGCACTGACTTTAAAAAGGGGAACTTTACACCAGTCCATCTTTTCGACTGAACTATGAAATTTCTGTATTTTTAATAACATTATGTGTGATTGTATGTAAACATGTGGAAAGAGAACCATTTTCATGTTTTCTTCGCATACAAATATTTTGCAAGTAATTAATTTTCAACAAACAAAAGAACTTTCATATTAGTATAGTAATAATAACAATAATAATAACGATAATAATAATAATAATAATAATAATAATAATAATAATAATAACAACAACAATATTAATTACATTATACTTTATAATAAAACTATTGGTTCGTGTATCATAAACAGTATATATATACATATACACTTACTACACATGTATTATTATTACACTCATCATATATTTTAGAATTATTTTACAAACATATGTACATATATCCATAAGCGTTACGTATACTATTTAGTTACATAGAAAGCACACAAAAGGAACATAACATATAGTGTATGCGAATACCTCTACTTATGCAGAGCAAGTGTGCACTTACTTGTAGCTTGTGTTTTATGAATTTTTTATTAAAAAACTTTTACTAGGAAACTGTATAATAGGAATCTGTGTTTTGTATTGAAAATAGCACGTGCAAACGCATACATGTACATAAAAGAGACGTTTAACATGTAATGAAATCATTACATTGATAAAAAACATCTTTAATTAACTTGTTTTCGCTTCTAGTTAAAATATCGTTACATAATAGATTTTTTCTTTTTTAATTATATGAAAAAGTTTAAAGTTCTTAGGGAACTGGAAATATATTATTATATATCATAAATTATTTTTTGCTAACATCTCTGACTTATATTAGTTGTATCAATCCGTTTGTAGGAAACAAAAGAATGTCCCAAATCGATAAAAATATATATAAATATATATACATATATAAATATATATATATATATATATAATATAATATATAATATATAAATATAATATATAAATATATAATATATAACACACAATATATAATATATAATATACATATATTTATTTACCTACATACATACATACATATGTTAATATATATCTAAAATATCCACTCAAGAAAAGTCACTTGCGAAGTGTAGCTCTTTCTGAAAACCTTTTTTTGATTCTAATAAAAGGTTCACAACACACGCAAAAAAGAAACTAAAAATTATCGCTTGATGCAAAGAGTCCCACAACATTACACTTCTTAGAATGAATGCCGAATTACCGTTAAACACTGACATTCGATGAAAAGCGCGACTTACTTGCCATAGCTTCTATGAATGACGATTTATCTGAAATCATTTATATATCCCCCAACGTCGTTTAAAAAATCTAATACTTGATGACAGAACATAATGTTACGTATGCTTAGTACTACTAGGCTTAAGTACAACAAGTATGCCACTGGAAAAGTTAACTGTTTTGATCATAACTTTCATTACAACGTTATGCCACTTGTGTGCAATTTGTGTTTTTTCAAATCTTAACGAAAATTTTTGTGAGAAGGTTTTTTAATGACTTTTAAAGTGAATTTTCGAAACAAGGGCACATCGATCAAATGATTTCCAATTTTAACAATGAAATGTGCTCCCTTTGGCAATACGAACAGACGTGAAAGTGGTCCAAAATTCGCTATCGTGTCAGGCAACATTGGTGCCCGGCAAAAATTGACAACGCAAGATCGACATATGACATACGTCCAGACTGAACCAACCTTAGGCATTAGTTCCACCAACATATATTAAATGTTTCAAAGATTTCTTCTCGTCGGATTCCACATGAAATATAAATAGTGTCCGAAGCAAGTTTACATGTTCAATAAGTAGCGTATTGAATGCTTTGTAAACTTCCTAAAACAATATACGTCAAACATACTTTCATTACTTTAAATGAATGCTTGTAATCATAAAATGAAATTGATTCGCGGGATATTCACATAACATTAACATAGATAGTGTATTTATCAAAGAACATAATGTTTACCTTGTTATTATTTCATTACACTACTGTCATATATATTCATAACATCGTCCAATATACGATAAAAGTTCGTTACTCGCAATTACTGATTAGTTTATATGGTCTTTAAGCTCGAAATTTTTTCGCAATAATTCTACAACTTTTCTATTGTATGGGACGAATAAATTACCCTTTTTTCTACGTACTAGTAGATGCTTAATTAAGCGATTGGTAAGCAAGTTAGTTTTTTAGTGAGCTATCTGAGTCCATTAGATTTCCTAGACAAGAAATTTTTTATTTGCCAAGGCGTTTAAAAAAGCTTTTCCATTCCCACTAGAAATAACTATCATGGATACTGGGGAGCGTCGTGATTACTTTAGTAGCCCTTCGGTTGTATTATATTGACGTTGCCATCTCTCATGTACATGATACTTACATACCTCATAACTGTATGCAGTAGGTTATGAATTTAAAATTATGAATAATAATAAGTAAAATAATAATAAATAAATAAAACATGAAAGAAAATTTTATTCACTCGTGACAGATCCTTTTGTTTTTATCACCGTGATTCTAAAAGAATGGAAAATGACTACATTTCCATACTCTATGACTCCATACTTGGGTGAACGCAGATGATTTCTTTTACTTACGAAATAAATTTATATGGCGTTTGTGTTGTAGTTTCTGAGTAACAAGTAAAAAGACGGAAAGCTAAGGTGTTCACAGTTTTTGTAACATAGGCGTATAAGCTTTGCACGGGTATTCTTTGAAGAGTTGAGGTCAGTTTCAATTATTTTTTGCAAGTTGGGAGGCGATATCTTCATTTTTGCGAACAGGAGAATGTTTATCACACACACTACGCAGTCGCTCAGCGCTTTTGTGATTTATAAAGCTGTGCTTCTGTGCGTTATAAAGGATTTGAAAAAAGAATGAAATTATGACACACAACTTACAGGCCGCAATTTTTGGGATACATTGATGGAATTTGTTGCGTTGACGCGTTTTCGCCCAAGGACGAACGCTGTTGGTAATGATTCAGCGGGTGCAACTTTTTCGGCCGCTTCCAATGTAACGCCTTATTTTGAAAAGTAGCTATATGAGTGATTACTCTGTATGATGACTACTTACTTAGAATAATCATCGATGGGCCATGACCCACTATAGCGTTTTTACTTGCTTCAAAATATAATCTTTGTTATGGTTTGGAAAAACATTTTTCGGATTTTCAAAAAACTTAAAAGATCATATAAATATTCGTCCATATGACAGGATCTTTTACATGGATATTAATGCTTTTACTCGTATTCATATTTTTGTATTAATGTTTTGTAAACTGAAATGTATATATAAGGCTGTCATATCCATATTAACATATATTAAGGTGTACTTAAAATGTCTTAAATAAATGAGTAATTTTTGCACATAACTCTGCATGAAGTGCGCAAAAACTCGTACGCATAAGGTCTTGTAAGCAATTATTCATACTAAGCATTTTTCATTTTTAAATATATTCCACATATGTACGTGCATAAAAACAGAACAATTTACAATCAAATGCTTGAGCAATTGAACTTTAAATGCAGAGCTTTAAAGAGATTTTCTAATATTCCTTCAAATCTATAGGCAAAGGTATAAAAATCCAGTAATTTGGTTATAATCATATGGCTTTTTTTAACCAACATTCTATACCGCTTATGTAATATGTACATAATCAACAACTCATAATTGCAGTGAAAGTATTTTACATACTTTCATTTATGAATTAAAGTTTCTTACGCAATGTGTATGCATGCATGCATACATGTCTGCTAATGATAAATTGAAAATTGTTATTTCCAAAAATTTTGTATAATTACTGTTTACTCAACAAATGTTTAACATTTTATACATACATATATGCACAGATACACATACATAATGCTTACGGTAAGAAAACAACAAATAAATAATGCTTTATGTAATACAATGAGAGAAAAATTGTACGTATTTTCATTACATTACTTGAAAACAAGATCCATATTATTGTTATTATAGGCATTGATGTATTAAACATATTAAATTCATTTCTATCACATTATTCGTACTTCTTTCAAAACTGCGTTTCAAGTAATTTCCGTAGTTACAATGGGAGATTCTATTACATTAATACAACGCTTGTTCTGCTGTTGTTTGAAATTTTAAGTGCATCTCCCTTGAATAGTAAGAAGTGAAAAAGAGAGATCGTTATCTGAATCTGTGAATTTCTTGGTATTTATTATCTGTAAACATTTCTTAGATATCGGAAAAACTTTCTCGGATACTCTCTTATTATAATCAACTTTACAAATTGAATGAAAAAGAGTCTCAAGTTAAAAAATATTTGAATTAAGCATCGGTTTTCCCGCTATGCTTACTTCTTTCATGCTTCTTCGCTCTTTGTTCGATAACATTTGACAATTCCGAAACTTTTCACAAAGATTTTAGACGAATAGGGCGAAAAATGGGTAAATTTACGCGGCAATCTACTAGCGACGGGACTATGAAACACCACGCCTGCTAAGCTCAGTAGTCGAACATAGGCTTCTTTGTTTGCCGTCGACTTGTTAATGCTTTTCTTGCCTCAAAAGCACTTCTTATTCGACTTATGTTAATTCGCAACGAAAAACGATAATTCCTCAGTGTTAAAAAATTCCCTCTCTCATAATTTAAACATGGCAAACAAATGTCGACTCAAAGAAAACTTCCCTCATCAAGTATTTAGGCTTGAAGTCGCCCCAATCTACAAATTAGTACCTTATCTACTTCACATAAAGGTACCCCGCCGAAATGAAAAGATTCGTTTATTCATTGACAGGTGCTTGAGAGACAGACAAAAAACAAGGAAGATATGGAGAGAGCTGCAAAATGGATCGATTACAAAATTTATATCACTTTATTTTCTTAAGCGGATGTACTACTGTAACAACCCACAAAAGGAAGGTTTCTTCACAATTTTTTTTTGTCGGAAGAAGCAAAGGCGATAGAATAATAATGTTTGACAAGGTTATTAAGCCAATATTTAAGTATTGAAAAAATTAGAAATTGGAGCAAGGCTCCAGACTTGAATTTAAAAAAAAATGTCATTTAATCTATATTCCCAAATCCAGCAAAATATCTAGGGGATTTTAAAAATTTTGACATTTGCTCGAGTGGCGTTCATTGAAATGAAAAAATTCAATTTTCGTATGAACATTTCATTTCAATTTCAAGCAAGAACACCCCCATTGACATGACCACGGCTTGCCATTAAATACCCCACATCACCCTACAATTGCTCATATAACAACTTTTCAAAATGAATCATTATATTGGAAGTGGTCGAAAAATTGATTTGATTCGAATCATTTCCAATAGCGTTCATAGTAGGATCAAAACACGTCAGTGTCGCAAATTTCAACAAAATATCTTAAAAATTGCGGCTTGCTACTTGAACATAAAAAACTAAGAGGGACAGACAAGCTGAGATCCATTCAAAAAGTGATTATGAATCGATCGGTATAATAAAAGGTGAGTCTACCTTAAGTCCTTCTGGGTGTTGAATAACTCGCGTATAACCTTGTATAACAAGTCGTGGAAAGTATAAAAATATTAAAATTAATTTTTCAAAAAAATCCAACGCATTTTACTAGGGAATATGGTTTTACAGATACTGTAAAAGAATTTTGGTGAAAAAAGTGAAAATTGTTTGAGCTATGCCGCTTGGCGTTATCCCCACTCGAATCCCCGTATAATGCCATACACTTGTGTTTGTAAATATTTTTTTCACGCCCACAATTGTCTTCTTATGCCCTTGTAGATTATTTAAGTCACCACTAACACCAATAAAAAATAAAATTTAATTCGTGAAAACTTGCAGTGATCTGCCCCTAAAAAGGAAGCTTAATATCATTCTAATTACATTCGATTGTACTACTTTGGATAGCAGTATTCGCCATCAGCGGAGTTAGTACGGTTCATATATAAAATAATAATTCTTTCACTGCATTCTACTTAAGACATGATATTCAACTTTTCTTTAAAATCATTTGCACTCATGTAAATTTAATTGTATTTAAGCGTTCTCTTGTTATGAGAATATTTGTCAATGTCATTAACAAACAACACATATGCCAGTATAAGTACATACAGAATAAAAAAAAAAACGATTTATATTAGCAAAGTTTTATTTCTTACTTTGGTAATATATGAAAATTTATGGAAACACAAACAATTATTCAAATGGGAAACTTTTTAAATCTTGTATTTTCTTCAGATATTTTTCGCATGAATATATAGAATAGGTGGCTCAAAATGTACTAATATTTTGAATTTCCACTAAAAAAAAAAAGATTTTAACCCTATTGGATCCTCGAATAACGAAAGCCTTTGTTTTCGAAAAAATTGGGACTCTAGCAATGAAGCCAAACGATAATTGCAAGAAAGAATGCAAAGGTTGTGCAGCGAATACATTTTAAATGACGTGGTCTTATTTCGTCTATTAATCGTTTACTAAATACATGTGGTAACGGATACACACATAGCATATGAAGGGAAGAAATATCGAAATTAAAAGAAGAGGAAAAAGATTAGCCAGGAGAAAATTTTCCAATGGAGAGGGACGACATGAAATCAGTTTCTCCGTTTGTAGCCTCATATGTAGATAAATTTCTTGGAATCCTTAACTTCAAACCAATCAACCGACGTGTCAATGAATTACAGAACCACAACTGTTTTAACGGCAGACTGACAAAATCATCGACATACGTATTAGAATCAAAATGCGGAGATATGTTTTCATTTAAGTCACACAGCTGATATCGACAATTTATGTAGCCGTTGAGGCTACTCTAGACGTCCTTATCTTCGTTAGTAATATTGCGTCCGTGAATGAAAATCTCAATAAATTCTTTTGTTACAACTCGACTTCTTTATATTGACAACATACCTATACTTAACGCAAGCAACCTACCGTCAGTGATCATTAGACGGAGGGGACGATCTTCTAACAAAATATGCGTGATGCGGCACCCATGGCGTGCGATTCGAGCAAATGACGACGGATTTTATTTTCTGTGCAAACGTTTTACCTCGACGGCGGTTCAGTCAAGAAGAAGAAAGCAGAAAGCCATCTTCTTCTTCTTCTCTCTCCTTTTGTTCGAACGCGAATTTGGCGTTGCCGATGGGTTAGTTGATCACATTCGAAGTATGCCAACTAAGTTATTTCAAAAATACCAATTATCAAGCAGGGACATCAGCTCAGTTGCCTGCGAAGCTATATTTTAACACTAGCTATCCTTTACTTTTTGAAATTTCTCTTCAAAAATATGGTCAGCATTTTTTTTTAGAAAGTAAAAATAATACATAAATTGTTCAACTACGTACGTTACATACATGTTGTATTTAATTTTGCCATAAATATATTATTGGTTGCGTTCATTTGCAATTGCAATTAAAATAATGTCCTGCTGCTAAATGAAATATCTATATAACAACATCGAGTGATTACATTTTTTAGTATCACAGCTGCACATACGCTCCAAAGTGGACGGTTTGTAAATATTGATTTAAATATCTCGGTAAATGCTTACGTCGCAGATGAGACTTTCTATCGTCACTCACTATTTTTCATTCTATAGAACAGCAGGGGTTTTAAGAAAATAACTCGCTGAGGTTTTAATTTTTTTCCTGCTGTCAGTTCATATAAGTAAATTATTTCAACAATGTCTCCTCTTTAATGTCAAATGATATTATTAAAGTCAATCATGTCACTCTTACGATACGTTGGAGCTGGTCGACGAAGTTCTAAGCGATTCTATATGGCCTTTCAAAGACCACAAATTGTCACTACTATTATCTCTCACTAATCGGACCACCGGCTTTTTCTCGTTCTTTTTATCGGCCTGATTTGCTGAAATTCAATGACCTATGGAAGATAGCCAATGTATTAGAGATTCAAGAGTTGCCATGAATTTCAAATCGGCTAAAGCATATCAAATAAAATGAGACGGGCATATGAGTCGCATTAGCATTAAACGATTTGTTTACAGTATATTTCTTTGTGCATCAGAGACCGTTTAGTTTAATTAAAAAAGTGAGAAAACTGCTGCTACTTTTGCCTCAAGCTTCGTTCTTTCAGCGGATTCTGATTGTAGAAGACATGCTACTGGATCCTTTTGTTCTAATTGCAATAGCTTCGCCCTATTAGCCCAGAATGGCTTACAACGAGTCTTCCATTCAAGTAAACGATATAATTCACATCGCGATGTGCCAGAGCTTCTTATAGCCTCCATGTAATCGCCGTGTATCATGCGAGACTTTACCCGAGCCAAGTCATAATTACAAAGTGTCAAACTTTTCACATCGTTCAAAGTGGTTAAAATTTCCCGGCTTTTCAGCAAACATTGTTCGGCCAAACGTGACTGTGAGGGACGGTGTTCAAGATAAATTTTTGCCATATCAGTTAGACACTGTGCCCAAATTCTTTTCATATCAAGTTCCTTTGCCAATTGAATGGCCTTACTATACGTATACAATGCAATATCTTTCTTCTCTGTTCTATTGAAATAAAACGTTGAGAAAAATTGAAAAAAATTAATACCCAAGAATGTGGTGATTAATACTAAACCAACCGATTAAGATATCGCGCTTTTAAGCTTAAAAATCTGCAGAACTCGCGTCTATACGGTTCGTAGTGTGGTGAGTAATTTGCCAACTTTCGGTCAACACAATCGAGCGCTTTTAAGCATTTATCAAACTTTGAATCTTCAAGAAGGAAATGAGCCAAATCCAGATAGATTGTCATAACTAGCAAGGCATCTTCGAATTCTCCACTTTCGGAAATTGCCAATAAAGCTTGTTCTGCCCGACTTGCGGCTTTTGCTGCTGAATCATCCAAATAAGCACATTTTAATAAAGTTTTGACTAATTGCTCAGCAACCAAATCAGATGTGGGCTTAGTAATCTCATCGGTCACCTTAGTAAGCCAATTGGTGCCTCTAGCCAAATCGTAGGCATTTTGCAAGTAATTGACTGCCTTTCGAATATCTTTAGTAGGTATCAGAAATAACAAACAAATTAATTTTCAAATGTTTTGTATTGAAGGCATCTCCGTCTTACCTTTGTTTGTAAGAATTTCTGCATATTTGTAGTTTACCTTACAGAGCGTTTCTGCAATGGTTAGCTTTTCTGTAAGCCCATTACAGATCTTGGCCACGATTTCATAAATATCCTCATTTAACCAATTGAATAGTCTTTCAAAGTCTTCACAGAAGAACATACACTGGAACAGTAAGCGGACACATATGTCTTGACCCTTTATGGCTTCTAAGCGAACTGCCTTCTCGGCCATCTTGCAATGATCGTACAGACTGAAGAGCAGATATGGCTCATCACAAACCTGCCTGCGAATAGCTTGTTTCTCTACGAGTTGCTGCTCCTTTATTACCATTTCTTCAAAATAACCAGCCGTAGTTGGACAATATCCTTCGTACAATTCTTTAATCAAAGTAGCGTATATTGAGCCCCTTCGTCTTCGAGCCGCAGCGTACGTGGGCATTAGTATTTTTGCCCGTATCTCCTGCCTATCGAATGACAAATAGCGCTCTCCTAGCATAGCTAATTCCTTTTTTCTACTCATTGTCTACTTTCAAGCTTAAAGCGCTTTAAAGACTACAGCAAACATGCTCACAAGTAAGTATCTATCTCTAAATATATGGTAATATTCTAACTTTTTTTAATTAGAAAACGTTTTACTCCCCTTATAATCTCCTAAAATATATATATATATCCTTTTCTCTTCTAAAAATCAGAAACGAACCTATTGAGTAAAGGAAAAAATAATGAATAAATAAATTGTCTGAAGTCAAATAGACATATAAATCGAATGAGAAAAATGAACAAAATTAAGGAATGTCTTGAAACTGAAATAAATAGTACAGTAGCAGTCAATGTGTTATTATGTAATACCCTGCACGAATATCTGTCAACATTTACACCAGCAGATTAAGCTATTCTTTTAAACGTAAGATAGTTTTCATCACAGACAGTTTGTCGGTGATAAAATCTATTCGTAACTCTTTAAATTCCAAATGGAACGTCATTGACACTAACGGAGATAAAATTAATACATTTTGGGTACTGAGTCATATTGATCCTTTTAGAAACGACCATAGAGACCTTGCAGCCAAGTCCTCAGCATCGGTACCTTCTATAATGGACAACACAATAAAAAAGTATGATCCTCAAAAGTATTTTAGAAAACAGGTTAAAGAGAAAATGGACAAAAAAAATCGACAATACAAACCATCCATGCTACTTGCATGTTAATCCTCATCTTGTCTTACCCTCTATCTAATCAACGACGAGAAGATCACATAATATTAATAAAATATTTACCTCCAATAAAGCGGCTAGACTAACCACCTTGCGCACTATATAAAAAAAAAGAGCTGGTGTTCATTCTATTTTTTTTTTTTCTTTCTGCCTAGAATTTATTTCTTTGTTCTAATTATAATTATAATAATAATAACGACGTAATATTTTTGAAGTAATGAATTGAATACTACCAACATAAGCTACTGGTTCTATTTTAGAAAAGAAAATGAGATACTGAGTCCAATAGCTTAACTAAAGTAATATATTAAATTGATATTGTATTCTGTAGCTGATTTCAGAATTTCCACAAGATTAGTTTCTCCAAGAACGGTTGTCCTAATAAAGGAAAAGTTTAGGTATTCTCAAGGAAGACACTTCATTGTAAAAATTTGACCACAATTGCAGATTGGGGAACAAGATTTCTCAAGTATCCCTTGACGTATTGATTTTGTTATTCCAATGTCTTTTTGGAAAAGCCCAAGTTTTCCATAAAATTTTTCATAAATAGAGATGCAAAAATAGCAGACTGTGCCTTTCGATCAGGTTGCTCGTTTCCTAATAGACCAGAAGGACCACTACCTCAATTCGTTAGAATCATAGTTTAGCAAATTTTCGAATTTTCCTCGCATGAAAAGATAATCGTCTTTAATGTCATCTTGGAGTTTCACTGAAAAAATGTTTTAGAAAAATAAAAGTTAAAACTTTGTAGTGAATGAATGCCGATTTCCAGATATCCTACACTATTGTTTTGTATTTTGTCCCAAATGCCATTTAAAGGCTTACTTTTCATGAAAAAGCTTATATCACAGGGCGTCGAGCGAATAGATTGATGATTGTGGTCGAAACTTAGCATACAAGCGTTAGATATTAAATCATTACTACACAAAAATGTTTATCATAAAATACGAGAAACTAGATTTATTTATTACAAAGTTTATAAAAGGCTTATTTACGTAAGAGCAAGAGGCGATTCAAAAAATGATTACATTCCATGCCAAAGTTTCTCACATTCAACTGATATGTCAATATATGGTTTTTCTTCAATTTTTTTGAAAAATATCAAAAAGAGCAAATTTTTCCCATCTAAATGAAATTTCAATATGCCATGGGGCTCATTCCTCACCTAGAGTATAGCAAAATTTATACCATATTTCATGAGAATATCTTTAAAATTATTATTTGTTTTGTTGAAGACAAAAATTCATAGAGGAAGGGACGAAAGGATGGCTAATGCCGTAAAAATCTATATGAGTGATATATATATCCGATCTAATTCAACATGCTCTATACAATAAATAGTGTAGAGTATAAGGGTCTGATCTTAAATTACGAGTAAGAGCTTGACAAAATTTTACGATATTTTGTAGAAAACAAAACTGAAAAGGAAAGTCATCGTTCGGCTAGACTTCTAGCTAGTCTTAGAATGTACTTGCCCAAAGCAATTTGCATTACTTTATTTTTCCATTAGTCGCAAAATCGGTATAACCGGATTCTTAATCAGCAAAAATAATTGAATAGTTTATACAAATCGACCAACACATAAACAAGTTTTTTTTTTTTATCCTCCGCAATTAATTCGTAATCGTAAGGGTATCTTTAGAATATTGCTTGTCAGTTATCTAGACGAAAAAGTAAATTGATCCATTTGCTTACTTTGGTGATTGAAAGAATTTCCTGGCTTAGCTAACAGTGCAAGGAGTTGCAATGAAAAGGTTGCTATAAAATAAATGAACAGTTTAGGTACGACTTGCTCCGCTGATGAAAATCAAGTTCTGCTAGGCAATGTACGCATGTATGGAAATATACTGTACACTGACCATAATTTGTCTATCATAAATATTAATAAAGTTATAAATTCGTTATATTGCATGCGGTCTCTTCTCAGGGAGCCTTGTACTCAAACACATATGAGTTTGTTCGCTACTGAGTACTTGTTACAACTGATACTGCTGCGCTGTCATCACCTGGTCACATGTGTTGCGTGCCTTTGCACTCACTTTAAATATTTATATTCTATAGATGGCCTGACTGGTCATCTAGTTATAAATTTTTCAATGCGTTCATCCCATACGTTCATCTATTCGTATACATTTATTGTTAATATAACTATGCATATATTCACGTTCATATATATATATATATATATATATATATGTGTATAGCTCTGTGTGTGTATGTGTGTGTAGCGTATAAAATTGGTTAAGAATGCATGAGCAACATGTGCGCATATGCCTGAAATCCTTTTTAGATGTTTGAGTTTTATGAATTACATAAAGGTTAAAGTAAAGCTTTTATGACATCATTGTAGACTTGTGCATATACATGTATACATAAGTTTGCATACAATAAATAACTACCACTACAAAGAGCAACTGACACATACAGGTTTTTACAACTCATATCCTTTGATTTTTTGTTTTATTTTTTCTTTATTTCTTTTTTGTTTGTGTTGTGTAACAGCGGTCGCTCGCAATGTACTGTGTTTTGTAAACCATCACAAATTTTGGCTAAAAATTACAGCAATTCTTTTGTTTATATGGACAACTAAAAATATTCTATATGCCATGAACATGTCTAACAAATTTAATATCTGGTGCAATGTTAAAAGTTTGAGATTTTCTATAAAATAACATCTCAAACAAGGGAAAGTTGCTAAGCCCTTATTACGTTCCTATTGAAAACAACTAGTGGGTGTATAAGCTGAGGCGTATGTTCTTAAAAGTATAGAAGAGAAAAAGTCAATTTGGAAATTTCATAGAGCGAGTGAATAAAATAAGAGAGGAAGAGGAAGGGAAGGAAATTTACATGTTGTGTTAAGTGAAAATAATTATCAATTTCATGTTTTTATTTAATATCTAAATTTATTAGAAAAGAAGAAATCTTGACATAGGTTTAGAAGAAAACTTGAAAAAAATTTTAACAAAATTATTTTTCAGTATGTGAAAAATATTGCTGCTAATTGATGCGAAACTGTCATAATCTTTAACCATTCATTGTTCACTTTTGTGTTTTTGTACGCGATTGAATAAAATTCAGTTAACTGGTGTGCTATATCTGCTGGTTCTAAAGCAGATTCTAAACGAATTTTGCTTAGACCAACATGCTTTCGATGCTTTTTATATGAATTAATATAAATAAGATCTTTTAGAATCATCAATAGGCCAATGAGCGATCCAAGTGGACTTTGTAAATTATCCTCATTATTTTTTATGTATCTTGTCGAGAGAGAAACAGGTAATAACACCATAGTGAATCGCTTCGCTCTGCTCTGGTTACTTATATGCCTTTTCAAACTAAGACGTTACACGGCAAATGTTCCAAAAAATGATCCGATCGGAAACATTTTCCATTGTCCTGTCCTTGGAGCAAAACACCTCGGTGGTAAACCAAATTACATCAAAATATCTCAAAAAACGTGATCTTTAGATTAAACCCAAAATATTAGACGTATCGACAAGCGGACATATTGACAACTTTCAGTAAGATTGGTACGGTAAAAGGTGCAAATCATTCCGAGTGTTGCGTACACCCACACAAAACTTAATGTATCCTTGTACAACAAGTGGTGTAGGATATTACTATTCCTTGCGATAGCTCGATAAATGACTTAAATGCAGTTTCTTTGTAAAAGCCTATTACTTACTTATTGTGCAGTGAAATTCTAAAACATCTTATCCATATAATTTAATTATGATAACGTGCAACTTGAGAAGGGACAGATGGGTGCAGCATATATCTGCATATTTCTGCGTTATAAAGTTTTGCCTTTTGACTTTTTATCTAATTCTATTTCGCTAGCGTACATGTACGCGCCTATTGCAACCCAAAGTTGAAAAGAGAAGATTTTCCTTTTCATCGTTCGGTCTTGTTCCAAATACTTTTGTCGTATTATTCGTTTAAACATTTTTTCATTTATGTGAGGAGTTGACTATTCATCATCATCACCAATTTTAATTATTGTTATATTTAATTTAGTCAAAGCAAATCAATTTTAAGAACTTGTTTCTAAGGCTATCAGCTTTATTGAGAACTCTACCGCATAATGTACGTAGCGCCTAGAAAGCCTTGAGTTAAATCCACCTACCGATTCGGGATCGTTTTTTGAATCCATTTTAACGTGTCTGTGTGTCTGTCCAGCCTTTTTGTACTTTTGTTTTCAGCAGATTTCAATTCTTAAAATATATTCATGAAATTTGATAGACTAACACATTTCTATACAAAGATCAACGCTATTCGAAACGGACTAGATCGAATCATTATAGCGTTTGCTACCCATGTAACTTTGTATTTTGAAAAAGCTGTTGCATATGTGAAGGAAATTTTTCAAAAAAAAAACGAATTTGAAAGGCTTCAAGGGAATAGGCGACTTCGATGAAGCGATATGAATGAAGGTGTTCACCAATCACTACCGTTGGACTAAAAAGTATACATTTTTTCCCTGCTTTGCTGCAGCATCCTATAAGGAAAGTGCGTAGGAATTTTGGTTCTTCTCAACATTGCAAACCCTTGGATGGGGAGTAGAGATAAATGTGCGCAACAGAACAATACGCTATCACGGTTTGTAAGTAAAACATCCGAGGAACTGCTAAATAGCAAATGAAGCTTTTAATATCAACTAATAATGTTAAAGGAAGTGATGAGCCATACATTATAAGAAGCCTTCCGTTCTGCACAGTCGTTTTCCACAAAGCTATTAGAGTGAATCTTATTTTACGTGAACATACAGCTCATTCTCGCTTCTATCAATTCAAAACCAATACAATTGATTATTGTCTGTAGTCAATTAAATTCAACGTTTCTTTATTGTCTTTACGCTTAACTGTGTTTTTCATTTTCCAACTGTTTGCTTAAAATAGTTTTTTTTTTTTGTGTTATTTTGATCCCTTCACCAACAAACCGGAAGTAAAATAAGAGATAAACCGCAAAAATTGTGGAAAATTTATTATTCATTTATTGGTTTTAAAACAAAAAAAAAAAACGAATTGATTCGATTTTGAAAAGAGAGCAACAACCTCAATTAACTGAAATCAAATTAATGAAAAGCATTTTATTATTGAGAGAGCAACGAAATAAAAAAAAATTTTTGCACTCGATTTTTACCGTTTATTTATTTACTACCATTTTTTTTTTTTTTTATCAATTCACCGACAACGCGCCACGCATTCATATGGATTCACGGAATAAATCTCGTGATAAATAAATTGCTTGCAAAAATTACAAGTATGATCAAGCATTTTAATACACTCGAGACATACACAATGGGGATTTAAAAAAGAAAAAAATTTGCGAGTTTTTTACTGCCTTTGTAAATGTGCGTATGTATCTGTACAATGCGTAAAACGCAAACGGAGTTATAATATAAAACTCTTGGTGTTCTGCAGATGAAATGAGCGCCCAACTAAATGAAACAAACGATAAGCAAAACACTTAAAACGCTTGTCTGTCTATCGTCTGTCTATGCATGTTGTTGTTGAAAGCAAAAAAAAAAAAAAAAAATCATAAAAAACATCTGTTAAATGATAAATAAAATTTACAACCACAACAACAACTACTTAACAAGAAACGAAGCGAAAACACGGCATCGCGGTCCTTATACTATCGTCAACAATGTTGTTGGTATCGTCAGGCGGGAAAAAACCGCAAACAGCAACATTCGCGAACGAACAGAGAAGATGAACATATTGTGGCTAAAGAAACGCGTACACCAAGCATAAACTATTACAAGACGTATATGTATGCATGTGTAATAGGAAAAAAGCTAAAGAAAAAAAAAAAATCAGCGGATAGATGATGATGGCCCACCCAATAAAGCACAGCACAACGCAAGACCAAAAGCGAATGAAGGAAAGAGAAAAAAAGTAACTAAAATCCAAAAAACGAACTAAAGTAACAGAGATTTCCGACATATGTCCGTGAAAGGAGTTCTGAATGAAACTAATGGAGTCACACGAGTAACCAAGAGCATGAATGTAATAAATGCAATTTAGACATCAAACTTTCGTTGGATGAACACATGACAACACATTTATGACTATAGCAATAGTAGCAATAGTAGAAGTCGTAGCTTCGCTAGTGGTAGTAGTAGTACTAATAGTAGTAATAGAAATGATGATGCACCGCACAACGGAACAAAATGTGAAATAAGAAATGGTAAACTTATAAACGATAAATGACATACGTATACCCATTGCTAAGCAACACAAAGTCAACTCCGTCACTTGCACACTCTTAAGCAGACACGTTTTTAACATTCATATCCTAGCATATGATTGCCATTGTGCCCTGATTAACTTCGTGGTGTGGGTAGGTGGGTGAGCGGGTGGTTAGTCTGTAGTTATGTAGTGTGTATTTTAACAATGCGTTGGCATATTGCACGCCTAGAAACATATCTTTCAACTATAAAACGCTATATTTTTGAATATTTATTCATATCCTCCTTAAATAAATGCGCGGGTGTGTCACTCTAGTAACCCGTACACATATGTGTCTACATGTAAATATAGATGTATATGCATTATATATATATATATATATGTATGTATATTCCTAAAAAAGTATTAAGCCTTTAATAAATCGAAATATATATGATCGAGTTATTGATTTGGGCTTTAACGAGATATACTAACATTTAAGGTTAATTAAAAGTATTTTGCACTGCTAAGCTTAATACTTTTTAGATTATCTTACATTTGTCTTTAGTATATTGGTATATAACGAAAAATGTGGTTTATTCTCAGTTGACATATGAATGTCGTAGCTGACTAGAGCAATATATCATTAGTGTTGTTGTTGGTTCACTGGCTGTTTGGCTGCTTGGCTGCTTGGCTGCTTGGCTGACTGGATGGCTGGATGGCTGGATGGCTGCCTGGTTGCTCTTGACTGGTTCATTGCGCTCCCACTTGCCTTGCTTTTTATTCCAAGAAGACTGAAACAGACATTCACATGTGTAACATATGTTCATAAATTTCATTTCTATTGCAAGAACAACAGCAACAAGAACCACTTTTTATATATTCATGTGCATGCTTATCCTCATTGGAGTAATATATGTACATATGTATGCGTGTAGAAACGAAATGTTCCTTCCAGCTATAAATAAATGATACTAATTTAATTACACATTTTATTTGCATTCGTTCACTTTTTCACATGCATTCAAGTTATTCCTTTTTTCATATCATTGTTACTAACTATTATTGTTATATACTTTTTCAAATGTTTTTTTATTTTTTTTTTTTTTTTTGTTTCTATGCAACACACCGCGATACGAGCTGTTTAAAAACTGTTCAAAACCAAGTTCACATTATAAAAGAGAATTTAATTAAAAACAAAATATATGTAACAGAACTCCAGGAAAATTTCATATGATTGAGGAGGAGTATGTCTTTAGCCAAGATAAAGTGAGTTTCCAGGCTAACTATTAAGTATAGCAGAAAGACAATAACTAGGAATGAAACTTAAACGAAGTGCTAAGCCAACGCTTTAAGTTGAAGTTTGTATCCTTACTACTTGTTAAACCATTCCGGTAACTGTCAAGAACATGGAAACATTAACCAAGATCTGCAACATCGTGGGTAAGGTGCGCATTAAGTTCATGTGGACTTCAAATAGACGCACCCTTTCTTATATCGATCAAATCAGAATCACTTTCTGAATCGATCTTTACTTTTTTGTCTGTCCGTCTGCCTGTCTATCTTGATATAATAAAGTCATGTGAGAGAGGTGCTCATTATTTAGAATCATTTTCTGATTCGACTTATGGATGATTGTAGATAACGAAATAGTGCAAGGTATTTCATCGTCGGCCTTGCCTGAATGCATTCTTTTTTTTTTTTTCTTTTTTTGTTTATTTACAGCGACTTGTGCTGTTTAGCAAACAAAATCCGTGAAATTCAACCAAGAATTTATAGGCCAAAGTTTCAGCATCTTATCTCAATTCACTTAAGACATTACAGATGGATGGACAGATGATCATCTAATTGGTCAAAAATCTAAAGCTCATCAATAATAGTTATAGAATTTTGTGGTTTTTAAATTGAATTTTTAGACAATGCTCTACAAAATAGTGAAATGATTGCCAAGCAGAAATACACAGAAGCAAAAAGTTTTTAGTTTCAAGAACATTCAAGACTCTGAAGAACTAAAAAGTTACCTTGCATTGTATCTTGGATTGTTCACAATCGCAAGTGAATGTAAAATAAATACTGCTCCGTAATTAGATTGAAACTCGCATTGTTATTTATACTCCATCCCGATTAATAGATCAAAAAAATATAAAGCGCTTCCAATTGCTTGGACTATGAAGTTTATACGTTCTTAAGCCTTTTCTTAACTTTTTAGAAATTACATTAATTTTTGCAATCATAACATTTCCAATAACAATAGGAAGTCTTACTGCCAAGAAAGAAAATATCATACATACTCTTCCGATAGGGTGTTGGTTTATCTGAAATGCCGAAATAGAGTTCGTTTGCACTTGGTTTCTGATCACTGCAACCGCCATCCGTTTTACTCCATGTTCGAGAATGTTTGTCTTTTAGTCAACACTCCCCAAGCATTATATATTCTCTCAGTATCTTTTGTTGATTTTTGTCTCCTTCTTCATAGACGAAGTTTTTCGTCAGCAATTAAATAGATAGATAGCGAGATGCCTGATGGGCTTTTCCCCGTTGAGGCGGAACCAACTTCCAGCATATTGTTGTCCAGCAGGTTGTGTCAAGGTTGGTAACCGATACGAGTTAATCGCGATTCCTATGAAATCAATCTTGTATTGTGTTTGTTTACATCGTTAAACTAACATCGAGAAATTTCCCCTGATATTAGTCTGGTAACAGGCGGGCATATAATGACTTACGAGCCTTGACACTCATGCTACAAGTCCGAAAATAAAACTCACTTTGTATTCGTTACGTGTTGCTAACCAGTAGTAGTCTGGCTAGTCTACAGTAGTAGTCTGGCCTAGTTTATATTAAATGATGGTTCTTCTGGTAACATATATGTGTAGTTTGCGCTTAATAGACCAGTAACGACAAACCAGGATGAAAATTATTCTTTTGGTTTAATTGTGGTGGACATTTCAATGAAAAGTTTTGATATCTACATAACTCACAAAAGCGGACGGCAGGACACCTGCAATGTATATTCGCTACTGATGGCTGCATTTCTAATGAAAACTTTTTGTAGAAGCTTTTTTATGAACATGAACCCTATTAAGGGTAAATTAGGTGGAATGGAGCTGTTTTGGCGCTTTTGTGCACATTTTGAAAACACAGACATACCTCCAACATCAAAGCGATAAGTAGAATATTAGGTCCAAACCCAAAAAAACTTAGCTAAATAAAATTTGTAGACATTTGACGTATATTTCTTGGCATTAGGAACAAACTTAATATCACCCTCCGATGGCGGGCATAAACAATTTATTATTGAACTGCGCCGACCTTTTCAAATCAAACCATTTCCTTATACGTATAACGTAATAAAAAAAGAAGCAAAAATTATAATTATTTAAAAAAAAATAACTGGTGTAAGGAAATTAACCAAAAAACTAATCAATAGTTAAGCAATCATAACATTCACAAATACCGAAAGGTATACGAATGGCTAAGTGAGTCAATGAGATGCTTGCCTTACAGGTGCACCAGAAAAGGCGTTCACTTTCCTTTTTTTTGTTTGCTTTGGTTTTTGGTTTATTCCTGTTATCATGGAGAATTTGTGGCTATTGTATTGAAATTGACTTGAATGCCACAACAATTGTTTGAAAGCAAATGTTTAACAAGAAACAAAAGCAAGCAAAAGAAAAAGAAACGAAATACTCGTAAACACTTTTCATGTGAGTGTTAAGAAAAGTTTTTGGGGTCTAAACTAAAACGGCATATGGAAGGAAGTGCGGTTTATCATGCAGTAGAAAAAGATTAACGTTTACGTAATTACCTTTATATGGTAAACTGCATACAACACATGACCATACAGATGTATAGATATAACAATTATGACATTGCATACTGTAAACGAAATTTTGTCCTTTAACTGATTGTTTTCAATATACCTTCACTTTGTTAGTTGTAAGCAATTTCCAACCGCCTGCTCCATTACAAAAGCCTCTTATATTGTGTAATCTACACGCTGCTTGAACTTAGGTAAAATGAAAAAAAAAAACAAAAACTTATCATAAATATAAAAATTGTTCCATTTACCGTAAGCTTGCTTTTGACTTTTGGCGACTTTGAACTTCAGCTAAAGTGTGGCTTTTGAATTTATTATATGCTTAGGCTTATTGCTGTCGAACAACAGTTAAAAAAGTTATACGATATTTTGTTTACACGACTGTTACCCATTAAACATAGTTATCGTTTTTGTTGTTAATGCCTATGTTGTTGTTGCTGTTAAAATTATTAGCTTACTAACAACTGGTTTTATGGCTTAAAATGTTTTTTCGTATGCAAACCACAATGCAAGTTTATTCATTTCGTTAAATCATTTGCTACATGCAGGAAAAGTCTTCAGAGAATCTATAATTATTCTCAGTCAAACCCTTTTTTCTTGACCATGTATTGGGTTATCTGTCCGTCCGTCTGGTTTTCTGGATTTGCTAAAAACTCTCGCGACCGAAAAAGATAAAATATCCGTCTCAAATTTTTAATTTCTTGCAAACAGGACAAGTGGCCCAAATCAAATAAAGCGCAAGCATAACGTACAACATAAACTGAAAAACTGCTGGTTTCTGGATTTTTGTTCATTGCTTATAAAACACAATAGATAAAAAAAAAAATCCAATCACGCCCATCTAATAAAGATATATCATTTTTTTGTTTGTGATAGGCTTAAAAAATCCCACTACAACTGAATATGATTTTCTTGGGTTTTTTTTTTTTATATTTTGCAAATAACAACAACAATTCAATGTAAACTTGCATTAGTTTAAAACTCTGCCCGAAAACGTTATAATTCATTTGAGCTGTAATTCAAAAAGAAAAATAAAGAGATGGCATAATCTGCACTATTTTGTAAGCGACTGTATATAAATATAGTTTTGCTTGTGTGCAATATTCATTATCAGGTGAAAGAAGGAAGGAAGGAATGAACCTCTCAATAGTAGCACTTAAATGAAAAACCGTTTCAATGTATTATTAATTTAAAAGACACTTATTCGTCATGTTAATGCCATTGTACGTGTGAATGTGCGTTTTGCGGAATACTTTCTTTTATTGTATACTTATATTTGTTGGGCTTATATAGCGAGATTAAGATAAATGAAATGTAATTAAACTGTTATTACTTTAACCTGATGGCTTCGATATTACAAAAAGAGAGAGAGAGAGAGAGAGAGAGCACACAAAGTTGTTTCGTTGCTCTCTAAACCATATAAAACATTAACAAGGCTAACGTTTAACCCTCGTTGATATTGAGTTCATTAAATTTTTCTTTTTGTTTGTTATTCCCAACAAAGTTTATTTTATATATTAATAAGATCGATGGTCCAATCGTTTATACCCAAACATTGAAATATAAAGTAAAAATCCTCCCTCAGCTCAAGTCCATCCCAGTAGCAAACGAATAGGAGCAGTTTTGCAGTCAAATTGAGAGAAGAAGAAAGTATTTTAAAACATCATAGAATTCAGGCAGTATCATGCTCAACCAAATATAACCTGAAGATCTTCAAGCTGGTTTAGGCTTAATCATTAAAACTAATTGTGTGTGATTGGCTGTTTTATAAAAAAAAAAAAAAAGAAGCCTTCATAAGAAAAAAATATTCTATTTAAGGTATTACGCAACGACATGTTGTCATAAGAACTGAAACACTGCTCGGGCAGGCAAGAAATTATCAATCGAAGGCAGTGTTAATCGGAAGGAGTCTGCCTAACCCCGCATGCCAATTCAGTTCTTCCATTGGATTGAGTTTTGCTGTATGAAGTCATATCTCAGCACGCGACAAAATAAGGCTCAATCTCATCAATTGTGATTGGTGGTGTTTCTTAGTAGCGGATTTGTTTGGCTAGTTAGCATCTCATAAGACACAAACTTATGCTCAGTGTTATTGATTCACGTAGTTTGCATTGCGGTGTTTTGCGCTTCCTTTTTTCCAAGGCGCTTATTGTTCACACCCTTCATTAATAATTCAACAGCGCTATTTTTCGTATAAAGGAGAAGAAGTTACGCTGCCCCAGTTTGACCATTAAGAATTCGTATAAACTGTCTTTAAAAATTGTTGTAGTGCGAATAAACATAATTGTGGTTATCTTGTCTAGCAGCCTCTAGTTTACTTTAATATATTTTCCCAAAACCGGGAAAGTGCCAAATGGACGATTTCTTTTGTTGGGCTTAACCTTTTTTGCATACAAAGTGTACACTAAAAGTGCCTTCGTGTGCAATAGTACTGTTTGTTTTCATAATTTTCTCTTAACAGCTACGGTATATGTGCTTAGTTCTTGTGCTCGCTATGATAAATTTAGTTAGTTTGTTTAATTAATGGCCCATCTATCTGTTGGTAATGGAAGTGTTTTCAATCTTCTTAAACAGTGAAGTTTTTTGCTTGCGTAAAGCTGCCTTAACCTGTCGGACTTCTCGTCTTATTGTTAAAACACTCTAATTGTGAGTCCTCCAAGTCGAAAAAAAAAATCAATTGTGTAATGCCATCAAGCGTTATAACTATCAGTAAAATTGATTATCAAACTTCTCATCTAAATTATTAGAAAATAAACAAAAAGAAGACTTTTACTTTGCCCTTACTTTGCTCTACATCTCATTTCAATATTTAAAATTGCAAAACTTTTTACCAAAAAAAATCATTTGCGATTTTCTTCATTCATTACTTTTATCATTTTCCGTAAGCATCTTGCCTATTTCATCTTCATTCGTCTTATTTTGATAAAGTTTTTTATATTTAATATAATGATCTTATGGTCATAAACGCAGCGAAAATTAGACAATCAAATCAATGATACTTTTATTGCTTTTGAGTTTAATGATAATTTGAATTTTTCTTTCTACCGCATTCCCAAAGAAATGTAAACTTTCATACCGCAAATCGATAGAGACCAATAAAATCGTACCAAAGTACACAATAAATTATTATCAAATTGAAACAGATAAAGATTAACTCTCCCTATAACAACGTGTTTTATACTATTTGTTCCCCTTTCCTTGCGCACACACATCAAAGTGATACCTCCTAGTATAGTGAAAATATAAATGTATGTCAGTCTCTCAATTCGTGTTCATTTCTTATGGAAACTTGGCCACAACTCTCAAGTTTTTTCAATGTTTTATAGTCACTACACAGCGAATGTATTAAGTTTGTCAAATGCGCTAACACAACTTAAAAAGTCTAAAGCAAAGTCGATATGTGTTGTATATTACAATTTTATTCAATGAGAAATTTATTATCGCATCTCTATCATCTGTTTAAGTCATTGTTATACTATCTAATAACGATAATGAAATTTTTTTAGGTTTTTTCGTGGCCTCTTAGACTGCACTTAATTTATGTAATAGTGGCTGGTGTCTGTCTGGCCGTCTGTCGCTTCATTAAAATTATAACTACGGTCTCTAGATTTTGGCTACACGATCATAATATATTGATCTTACGCTTTGATTTCGCTCATTAAGAAACTATCTAAGTCGGTTCACTGGCTATACCATAAACTAGCAACAACTTAAAAAGTCGAAAAGCTTATTGCTATCTTTTTGTTACCTTACTACAGGTGTAGATAATTGCTTCTGTACGGAGTAAGCAAACATTACGCGTAAATATATGATAAGTATACGACGAACATTTACATATATACATATATACGTCAGATATATGTGCTAGGTAACGCCTTCATATTAAATTACCAAACTTTGCATCTTACAATTCTTACATAAGTATGAAAATAACAAAATGAAAACAACTGAATTAACTTGAAACACGTGTTTCTTGCACTCGGTACAATATATACCTATTCCATATACTTACACGATATTTGAAGTTAGGATTTTGCATGCGATTCTACTCGATTCAAGTTTCTCTTCTTTAGTTAACTTCTTTCCGGGCATCATCACGTTACACCTGTGGGAGACATTCCCTGAGTGATTGATGAATTTCGCGTTAGATCTATGGGAGACATTTGATGAGTGATTGATCAATTTCGCGGTAGACCTGTGGGAGACATTTGCTGAGTGATTGATCAATTTCGAGTTAGACCTGTGGGAGACATTCCCTGGGTGATTGAACAATTTGGCGTTAGACCTATGGGAGACATTTGATCAATTTAAAAAAACTAAAAAAGTAAAACATGTTCACTCTATACCTCAGTAGGCGTGTAAATTAATCAGTTTCCTTCTTCGTTTAGATATTTTAAAAAGATTTGCGATATTTATGTCAAATGCTATTTCTACAGTAGAATGTTTTTATTGTTTCATTGTACTTACAATAATCTTAAGCGAAGGGTATCGAAAATTCAGTGGCATTCAGAATGTAATAATTTTCTAATTTTTTTTCTCGTCGCCTTTACTTGTTTGTTTTTTGCTGGTTACATTATTGTTGCCGCTGCGTTTCTGTTATAATACATAATTGTTTTACGTTTCCATTTCACTGATCCACAACATTCATCCTATGGCGCCATTCTCTCAAACAGAAAATAAACAATAAAAATCTCTTTAGTTTTCTGCATTTTTGTTATGGTTCATTTGTTTCGCTACACATAAACACAATTTTGGGTGTTTGCAAAGAAAAACAACAACAACAACAGCAGCAGCAGCAACATCAATAGCAATGAAATTTATTTGAGTTCCTTCAAAAAGGAAAATCGACTAAATCGTATAAATTCAAATGCAGTTTACACATTGACTTCATTCAGTTGGCAAAACAATCGCAGTCAAGGTCTCCCACTTTGTTTACAAAAAAAAAAAAAAGCAAAAAACGAGGGAAGAAAAAGAAATAAAAAAAACGAAAAAACATCAAACCGACAAACGTATAAAAGGGAGACAAAAAAGGATAAATATTAAATTTTCTGTGTTGTCCAAGTGTTTGCAAAAGAAAAAAAAAGAAAATATAGTAAAATACGGAAAAGAAAATAAATTTCAGAAAATATAAAAGAGGTCATAATTTAAGAAATCAATATGGCATTAAGATATTGGGTAAGGATCGAAAGTGAGAATGACTTGACTTGAAAGCGAAAATACCTTTAAGAAATGTAATAATAAATAGCTTTAGTTTTATAGCAAATCTCATGTGTGTACTCGCTTTAATAGCAACTCGTTTAAAAATGAACTCTTCATCAGCTGGCATCAATCGATCTATCAATCGAAAGCCAAGAAATAACCAATAGACCGACCGACCGACCACATTCAAATGTTACATACCTAACGGCCTTATGCGGTTAAGGAGACTGAGGTCGTTAACCAACCACATTTTTCAAAGCAATCGTCATTATAATAAATAGTTTAGCGAGTAGAAATTGCAGAATGTGTGTGTATGTGTGTTTGTGTGCATTATATGGGCAATGGGCACATGTGTTGTGCTGGCAATGCTTAAATGGCATCATTATCATCCTACAAAAAGAAAAAAAAAATGGACAGATTCTATAGTGTAATAGACGAGATGAGATGAGATATGTGGACAAGCAGTACATATTTTTCAAATACCATATAACAAACACCCTTATAAATAAACTTACTACGTAAATACTAGTGTATGTATGTCTTCTGCCAACACATACGTTGCGTACTTTACTCAATATATATATATATATACATATTTATATGTATATATGTAGATATACGAACTTATGTTCGTGCCATTTATATTATAACACATTCTTTACTTTATTTCCTTCATTTTCTTGGTTTCTCTTCTTTCTTGCTTCTACATCATCTCTATCTCCTTCCTTGGTCGATATATATATATATATATATACATATATTTATATATATACATATATATAGCAAACGTTGTTCTCATTGGTAGCAACAATGTCAATTGTCTGCAGTGCAGCAACCTCTTCGCGATTGATAAAGCATATAAATGTGGCTTCGTATACCCAGATAAACCAACCAACATTTTCAACATTGAAACAGAGTATGGCTAATCGATTGCCGCGTCACATAGTGCGAGACTATCAACAAGAACAACAACAGCAGCGGTCACAGCAGCAATACTATGATAAACAACCAGATGAACTTTTAGCACCGTCACCATCGACTACAATAAAAAGAAGTTATTCAACGGGCGGCAACGGTGGAAGTATATCAGCAGCAGCTTTTAATGCTCTCTCGGGCTTGCAGCACATTACGAGCAATGGCAATGTCGGCCATAACTATGAAGCTGCTATAAAGGACTCGGCATTCCATCCACAATACACTGAAGCGAAACCCATTTATGAGCAACACTCTGACAATAGCGAGTACGGTAATTATGGTGGCGGGGGGGTTGATAGTCATGCTTTGCATTCCGCTATTTATAATTTACAAACGGCTGGTACGCATAACAGTGATGCAAGTAGCAGCGGAAGTGACAGCAGCTACATACACCCTTGGAGTGTAAGTAAACTGACAGCTTCCTCAGTACCATCGCCGTCGTCCGCTTCAGCTTCGGCATTTCATAAACTCTCATCGTCAAGCTTCAATGATAAAATCTCTGAGGGCAATTTTCTGCATCATTACGATTCATCTTCCGGTTACAATGAACTTTCACAGCAACCACACAGCTATGTTAGTTCGGTTGAATCGCATTCCGGACCGTCGTCAAGCGGTGGCGGCGGTGGGGACTCGTTCACTTCAAGCAGTTACGAGCATGATGAACATGAACAGGATAATTCAAATTTCGCTGCCTCTCTACCGGCATCTTCACACTCGCATACCGATGTTATTAATTATGTTCCATATCCAGTGGTCAAGAAATTGCATGTTCCTGTTTCGGAACCAATTAAAATACCGGTATCTCATGCTGTTATAATACCCGTAAGCAAACCGGTACCTATTCATGTGCCCGTTACTCAAACCATACAGGTGCCCGTTGAAAAAGAACTAAAAATACCTGTCGAACGCGTAATACCGTATCCCGTAGAGAAACATGTACCAGTCCCAGTCGAGAAAAAAGTGCCGTATACGGTGGTAAAGTATATGCCAATTAAAGTGCCCCAGCCGTTCCCCGTCAAAGTGCCTGTCTTCAAGACAATTTTGCACAAAATTAAAAATAGTTGGTAAACACAGTGTCATGCTATCATTCAATGCATTCGATGTTTACCAAACCATTAACATTTTTTTTTTTTCTGTGACCAATGATGTGCTTTCTGATGTATTTTCATTTAACATGTACTGAGTATTTTTATAGTTTAATTTATAATTATTGTATACACAATTTACTCTTAAGTTTAGTTATTAAAAACAATATTAAAACAATCACTTAATTTTATATTAAATTTTTAATACAATGTTTACTCGACGTGATAGGTATACTGTAAGATTAGAAATTAAAATCGCGAATTTTAACGCAGTTGAGCCATGTATACTTTGGCATCATTTCATTGCAGATAAATTTCCAGAAGGTCCAGAAATAGTGGGCACGATTTTTATCAATACTCTGGAACTTGTAAATAGGAAATTTATGCCCGTTTCTCGTCACTGAGACCAATCTCGGGCAGAGAGAGAGAGAGATAGAGAAAGAGAGCCACCATCTCAAAGAATAACTGAAAATACGAAAGCGTTTTGGTAACTCAAGAAGCATAAGTCGGACACCTAACGAAACACAAAAACGTTTGGCTTTTGCGTTGAAAGTACGCGACTGCTTATGTGCCGAGCTATGTTTGTCGTTCATTGCTTTTGCAACGAACTATTCCTGGTTGCACTCATAAGGAATCGTAAAAGCATTCTAAGATTATTTCTGCGCTGATAAATACCAAAGTTTGTAATTGCTTTGACAGATTATAGTAAACGTATTTCCACTTGAGCGTGCGTGCTTTAAATTCTCTCTCACATTTCTCTTTCGCTTAAGAGCTTCAGTAAAGGTAGATGGGCGATTGGCCACTACTAGCAATCTTATAGTGATTAGGAATGCGTCTGTCCTATCATGTATTTAGTATTTTTACTGGACGTTGCAGCAGGACGAACAGACCTTCAACGACGCATATAGGCATAAATTTAATGGAAATTTTTAAACTAATACACTGGGCAATGATGCTTGTGCAAAATTGCAAAATTTGACTTCATTATCAGCACTGTGTACTATAATCAGCCCAGGTCTTCTGTTAGAAACTTGTCAAGTTGTTCAACATCTGCAGCATCCCTTTAAAATTTGCAGTCAGTTAATAGTTCCTGGTTGCCGTGCTTGAGGAATAGAATGAATGGGGCAGCGAATCGATGAATGCAATTTTGTCCGGTGCATTGTCATAATGGAAAAGAAACTTTTTGTTCGCCATAATGACGGATGGTTTTGGGAATTTCCTCCTTTTCTATTAGGCTAAAAGTGCCCTATAACATCGAAAATTTGAAGGACGAAACTTAGCTGGCCGATTTTTGCGCTTTTAATCACTTTGCAGGGCTTTTTCAACGTCCCTTTCACATAGCGAGTGCTTAATTCGATGCAGGAGTGTGATAGCAGACCTATTTTTCAATCATGACCACACACCGCATTCAAGATTAAGGACCATTAGGATCGCAGATAAACAAATAGAGCTCCGAACCAGTCACACGTTCACGCTTTTGTTTCACTGTTACTGACTTGGGTACCGGTTAGCAAACAAATTTCTTAAACTCACTATTTGATTATGCAGAATAACTTTCAGAATGGTTTTTTTGATTTTTTCTGGTCCAGCCATCTCTTTTGGGTAGTCCTCTATGTTGAGCATCGTCGGTGTCCGTCAGTGGCAATAGTACGACCAAGGCGGTTTTCCATAAATGATCTTGATTTTGTCGATATTGATTGAATACACGAATGGCACGAGATCACGATTAACATACGAGTACTATGGATGGTACCACTGTCGATTTTTTTTATCGTATTTTCTCTTTAACTCCTTTTCTAATGTGTACGCAAGATTTGAATTTGCCGCTATACGTGAGGCAAGGTGTTAGCAATCCAGAAATAAAACAATGTGAATGACAGTTTGGCTGACAGTTTAGGGTTAGTAAAAATCGAGCTTTATACGAAAAAGCAGCACGTTTTCAGTGTTGAAGCAAGGAAAACACCCCGTGAAACAATTCAAATACTGCATGAGACCTGCCCTGATCGTGTACTCTCTCCCCCAGATCATGCGATTTAACATCTTTGAATTTTTTTTTACGAGAGTATATGAAGTCGAAGGTCTATACCAACAAGTCTACAATCATCAGAGCATGGAAGAGGGATATTCAATCCTTTGTCAACGCAATTTGGACACATTTATGCGAAGTGGTCATGGAAAATTTTGAATAAAAGGGCGTGTGTATATCAGCAAACATATATTTTCAAACTTTTCCACTGTGCTGTCCATAATTAAAGGCGTCGAAGCTACGAATTTGGCTGCTTGGTCTGCTCGCCCATTTTCCAATTTTTCAAATTTTTTTTCTATGAATCCTTTAATACGAGGAAATAGGTGGACAAAGCTATGTCCACCTATTTTCTTATTTTCCCCTGTTGAATGTAAAAAATATTTACGAAAAACCTAATCGGTGGGGGTGGGCTGATGAAAACGATTTTTAGAAAATCCACATTCAAGTTTTATGAAAACAAAGAAAAAATTCAATCTCTTGTGAATAACACAAAATGCTATGTAACTTTTTAATTTTTCCCCTCTGAAGCCTGGTGAGCAATTACGCAACGCATTTACTTCCTATTCACCTAAAATAATAATTTATTTAATCTAATCTAAAACTTTGTGTATTAAATAAGCTTTTTGTATATGTTTCCTTAATTGTATGAAAAACAAATTTTACGATTGCTAAATTCAGGTTAAACGAAACACGTTTTTATATTTTATAACGGAAAGCGACTTCAAATTTACCTAAAATGCTATTAAATTGAATTCTCTTAACTTGAACATAATCGTATCAATTAAGTAAAGTAATGTTTTTGAAGGCATTTAATAACTCATCTAAATAATGTTCTCTGGAAAATAAATGCTTAGATCTTAGACCTTAGTTAATATTATCCTTTTTATGAGAAACGTTACAAAAATTCCAACACAATTAATATATTTTTTCAAAGAAAGTGTATCGAACTTTCCTATTTCGGTAGAGCATAGCGTGTTTTTTCTGTATGAATTGTTAATTAAGATAAGTATAAGGGATTTACATTTTAATAATTTAAGCACATATCAAACTTCATACATAGAAAACTTTGTATGCATACTTGAAAACACGTAATAAGCCCAATATGACCTAAAGAAAAACATTAGCGAGAAACTGGAGGTGTATGCCGTATAAATATATAGGCACGCACCTTTAATTGTGAATGGTTAACTAGTATAAAACTCACTGGTTTTTCTAATTCAAAAAGAACTAAATGAGACAAACGATACGGTACAGTTTATGATAGTATTTAACTAAGAACAAGAGCTAAAGTTTACTTATGACATTTTAATACAAGTGGTTCTGGCTTAAAAAAGAGACTAACAATGAACAAAATAAAAAAATTGCGAAAGTTATATCCGCCGTGCATGAATGAATCTTCTATGTCCACCGTCTTAATCTTAATCTTGAAAAAAATAAGCCTCTAAAAAAAGCGAAAATAAAAATACCACACTCTGTAATGGTTGACTTTTTCCATTTTTGTACAGATCTTCTGGTATTAAACATAAAATATATGGCGAAATTTTTGTCATTGTATCTATCAGACGCATGAGCAAAAGATCCAATTTTCTTTGCTTCTGACAACAGACTCCATTTCTCCATTTCTTCAACTCTCTCCATTTATGCTTAACTGTGGGGGTGTTCTTTGACCGATTTGGTTTATTTTCAATACCAATCTCCGAGCAAGAACTTATAATGCTTCTACCGTATTTGAAACCACACACCAGGAGGATGCACAGATGAAATGGCTAACGCACAAACGGGTGAACAAGAAGAATATGTATCTACATGGTTTCTAAGATTTCTTTCTGGGTGTTTTAAACATTTCGACAACATATGTATACCTTCATCCTTCGATGGCTGCCTTAAAAAACAACAGTATACTACGTTAATCCTTATTTGTTGGAGAACATGTGCAAAGTTCCTTAAGTATTCGCTAAAATAGGACAATAGTTAAGATTTGTTAATCCGCTTCCATTATTACTTTGTTGCCTATCTTTAATAAAATGTTAATAAAAGGTGTAAAAAGACAAGTAAAGCTGCATCCGAACCTTCTTTGCCCAGTATTTTTGTCTTAAAAGAAAAGGGAATTGGAAAAGGGATGGGGTGCACAATTGTTTCCATACTTTGATGTGCTATGGGAACTTCCATAAATTATACGCGCAAATTTGTATTGTGGTTGTGTTTTCTAAGCCCTGAAAAAGACATGTTCTTAATTTACGTTTGCCCGTTTCAATAGCAACCCGGGCAACGCAATTTCCAACGTTTTTGCTGCATTTGAAGCCGATGTTTCAATTTTTGCGACGAGGAGTAAATTCATAACAGAGAGACACATAGATAAACAGCGAGAAACAAACGGACAGATAAACATGCTTAGATCGGTTGGACAATTTGATGCTCTGCAGATTTCCTGACGTTTTTTTTTGCGTGTTGCAAACGTTTTGACAAAATAAATACACCTTCATCCTTCGATGATTAATACACAAATAGTACGATAAAAGCAAAATATAACTAACCCTAACTGTAAATATTTTACAAGTCCATCATGAAGACACGTTTTCCGAGAAATGTTGTCAAAAGCAATTTCTCTCTGTGTACTTGCGCGTTTATCTATATCTTTCTTAGTCTGACGTGTGTGTCCCAAATTCGAGAGTGACGTCCGTAATCTTATTAAATATAAAAGAACGGATAGGGAGAGAAGAAATTTTTCATAGGGACTTGAAGAAAGTTATAGATCTATAGTTATAAGTTCTAATGAGTGTCGCCGATATTTAAAAGGAACGAATGTGAAGTCTTTCTTTAAAGGGCTACGTCTCCAAGCGATCTATCAGATGTGCATCAAGTCCTCTTGTGACGTTCCTTGGATGCTTCAATTACTTTTGTCAAATAGACGCACATCGTTATGTTCTTTCCTATCCTTCAATCTGACTTAGGGAAACCTTATGCCCTAATCTGAGTTATAGAAGCCTGGAGCCATGAATTTAATGTTCCCTCTGAGCTTTCCCCGATTGTCTGCATAGGGAATCTGATGGGAATTGCTTGCGCCTGCTTACATTTTCATCATTTTCCTGGCCATGCATTACATTATTATCTCCTCCCTTGATTTTCTTACAAAATCTAAGGAAACGAGTAAAAAGAAATTTAAATTAGATTTTCACAGTTCGTCTAACTTCCTGCCGCAGTCCGACTTATTTCGGCTTAAATTACTAACTTTCCACTTCCTATCGCAGTCTGATTAATTTATTTTACTTTTATTTCAATTTCAGGTTGAATTCCATTCATTTCATAATTTTGTCGAAACAAGTGCAGGATAAACAAGTAAGTAAGTTTGTAACAGTCAATGACCGCTTACATATTGTCCACTTGAATGAATGTAAATAATGAGAACGTTCTGCTCGTTGGAAACCGGGTTTCCTGATTACACAATAATCCAGTTTACTTTCGCCAAGTTTCACATTTCGTTTTATTTTAAAAAAGCATGAACTTTAACAAATCTTACATTTGATTCGATTTCTCTGCCATGTTTCTATTTATTATACATATAAGAGGTGTTTTTTTTTTTTTTCAAACACAACATGCAAACATTTATATGAAATACAATCACACAAAGCTCTATGATATCTATATAAACTGGACTTGCTTTTACATATATTTATATATATATATACATTTGTGTGTGCCCACTTGCATATATATATAAAGTATATGTGTGATGAAGGTTTTGTGTTCACAGTTAAGTTTAATCATTTGACAACATGTAAAATGTCATGTTCAAGTTAATTTATTTAACATTTTCTCCTTTACAATAATTCTTAATACGGACATAAAATAGCGTTATTGTAGCGCATAGAACGTATAATTTTACATATATACATACGTATACAAATGAGCTGGGAGGAAAGATACTTCTCTATAATTTGTGTTTTGTATAGCCTCCATATAATTTTAATACTTTATTGTTTGGGTATTGAATATTTAATACTACTTTCTACTTTCCTACCTATCATAACAGTTACAAGACATTATAGACGTATCAGCGAATGTAGAGTATGAAGAATAAATTGAAACATTGAAACATTGAAACATTATAGATCGAATAGAATAGAAAATAGACTTTTAAATACCCTACAAAACTTGGCCTCATAAAATTGTTCACATATTTTGATTACAAAAAAGTAAGGGCATTATAGTTACGCAAGGCCAACCATTAGTTTCTGTATACCACTCGCCTAATACTACTATTCACTCGCTTTGGTAAAAGACCGCGTATTGGAAGATGCCCAAAGCATCATATGACGCGATCCAAATTTTGCAAACTTAATTTCCTTCCTAAGAATTTGATTATTTTTCAGTCGCCGCCAAAAAAACTGGAAATTACACTTTCTCTTCAATTAAAGGCTTGCACCTACGTGATCCAAATTCCCTACAGTTAATGTTTTTTCTAAATTGCTACTTTTGCAGAGTCTATATCTCAAAACTTGCGACTCGTAGGCTCAACACGGGCAGATATCAGACGGTTCGTCAACTTGTTCGGTAAGCTTAGCTAGATTGAGGAAACAGTGTAAGATATATATACGAAAAACTAGACCTCGATGCTACGCAAAGGCGGTCCTACGACATTCACGTATTTCTATATTTGTTGTTCAGCAAGTTTTGTTGATACATAGCAAAAAGAAAGAAATTTTTTTCATATAATATCTTTTCCTAAATAGGGTTCCAGAGTATCCTTTCCCATAGAAAGAGCGATCGTAAAAATGATCCGATTGAATTCAAAAAATATCTTATATCGATTTAGAATTTTATTCTTAATACGACCCTGAATATAACGCAGGTGGCAGGTAAATAATATATCCACACAAACTTAACCTACGATTACCACAATTGTAATATTGTAGTAGGTAATAGTATAATGTGGACAGAATTTGGAAATTAAAACTATGCCAAACTTATATACACATCTGCTTGATTATTCTCCTATTGGTGAAGTAAAAATATAATTCATTTTTCTTCATCCACTTATGATTGAAGGAAATTGCAACTGTTGTTTTTTCCGAAAACTTAAAACGAGGTTATGTTCATTCGAAGATGGAAATTGTATTTACTTTGCATGTACGCAGACCACCAAAAGATGCTAAAAATATATTCAAAACATTACGGTACTCTTTAAATGTACAACACATTTTTTATAATTAATAAGGAGTAGAAGTATAACTTCGGAGGATAATATTAACATTTTTCCACTTTCGTTATTCATCAACAATAGATTTTCAAGCACAAACTTTTCATTAACTTCTATCTAGTAACGAAATATGTATATAAAATGTGGCCAATATTTTATTCATATGATAAGTACATTTTTAATTCATTTTACTCAATTTTCATGCAGAGAAAATTGTATTGAAATTAAAATAATATCTGTAAAGAAACTTTATACATACTTACAAGTGCAAGGATTTAGATCTGTTAGACAGGTCCTTAAAATTTTACATTTATGAGAGGTTAAAAATGCGGAACATTATATCAATGCCTACGCACGTCGATCGATCGGAGCGTTTTTTTGTGCAAATACACGTAGGTTTTGCATTTATGTAAGTTTTCAATTCCTGACTTTTATAAAAAAAAGCAAATAAAAACATTATAGTGGGTCACGGCTCACCCTTCACCACTTTGCTTAATAAAGTTACTCATATGATGATTTTTCCGGATAAGTTGTTACGCGAAAAGTGATCGAAAGAGGGGCCTTATCCGAGCTATTTTCAATTGCGTTCGTCTTTAGGTCAAAACACATCGGTGTACGAAATTACGACTTGTAGTTTGAACATAAGATTACTAGACAGACAGACGGACGCACAGTGTTAGATCAGAGTCAGGAAGTGATTCGGCGTCGGTCGATATAATAAAAGGTGTGTCTATTTCAACTTCTTCTGGATGTTGTATACATCCGCTCACATTTAAAATACGCTTGCATCACCAGTGTTGTGAGGTATGACAAATGGAAGTCAAGTTTTTTTTCGCGTATATATATAACAAACTTTTCCAAGAACCTTTAATGTATTTATAGCTTAATTATTCACACCCACACATATACACACGTGGAGATTCAATAAAAATTATACGCAATTTATTTTCTTACCCTCCTACGGTCGCCGTCACTGTTGGGGTATTCAAAAGTCGTCATAGAAGTAAAGCTTCTTACAATGGATGCGACGAAAATATGAATCATTAAAAGAATTTTTAAATCAAGTTCCGAAAATTCTATGCTTTATCCTTAGAATATCATATAATATACAACGAATACTATTACACCGACCAACGATAGAGAACAAATAAATTTTATTATCGTAGCAAAGTTATATGAAATTAAAACAAATAAGAAAATTATATATTTGGTCGTTACCGAATCTTTTACACCCATCACCGTTATCCTAAAAAAAATTAAAAAGTAAAAGAACCAAATTCTCATGCTCTACAATAAAGAGAAGGCGGAACTGATTTTCTCCTATTTTCAAAATAAAAGTTTTTCTTGCATAGGCATGTGAGTGTTGTAGATATGTTCTTGAAAGCGTTTAAGTCCCTTCGAATTCTGTTGCAAATTATATATATTCCTAATTATATATATACCTATATATATACCTATATATACCTATGTATACCTTTTTACTATATAATGACTGACGGATAAAATCATTTCGGCTTAGAGTCATTTTCTGAATCGATCGGCATAATAAAAGACGGTTCTATCTTAAGTGCTTTTTCGTGTTACACACGTGCGCACAAACTTAATATGTTATGTACCACAAAAAATCTGAGGGTCCCACTCCTACTGTTGTAGTCAGTAGACAAGTGACTTTCCTGAAAATAGCTATCATGTATATAGTAAATAAAAATCGTTTACAATTTTTTACCTGCCACAAGCGAGTGCTTAAGAATCAAGGATTAAAACTGCAATGATTTGTCTGTAAGCAAATGCGGGAAATGACTGTAAAATATTATCTTTAATAACATGTCCACAAAATGGCCCCCATCAACGTGCTCTAGCAAACTTTAATTGAAAAATAACTCTAGGATTTCTGGATTCCGCTGTCTGAGGCGATAGATCGATAATATTTGCCATAAAGCAAATACAAGTAATTTTTTTGGTTATTCAAACTTTAGAAGCAACTAAAAGTATGTTTTCGTACGGTTTCTGATTTTGCAAGACCTTTGAGGTACTTCCTTATTCCATCATTATAATGCATAGCTTTTATATTCAAAATCTCACATATATGGATATCGTACCGAATATATAGAATTCGCTTTCAATTTATTAAACCTTTTGATTTACGCATCTTGCCAATGTTTCTCGTTCATATAAATGAAAGTAAGTAAAGTTTTTCATACAACGATGTATTTGATTGCATGTGTGTAAAAAAAAAAAAAAAAAAAAAAAAAATTTAATGGGTTATAAGTAAGTAGCAGTTAACGTTACAGAAAACACATGCAAGTAAACAATAACAATTTAAAAACTCAAACATGTACTTGAAGAGGAAAAGTTAGGACCTTTTTTATTTTATTTTTTTGTTTTTTTTTTTTTTCATTGATTCTAAATTTCTTCTTTTTTGAAAAACAGTTATTTTAAAATGAAATTCAAACAAAAATATTTACTTTTTGAGGAAAACTGGAAAGTTGATACGAAATTTTCCAGAATTGTTTTATATGCATTTGTGCAAAAGTTTCTGATCCTAACGGATATTAGTTTTAATAATTTCCAATAAGAAAATAAAAAAAAAAAAACAGGGGAGAGCAGAGAAGAGATACAAGTACTCTTCTTGTACTTAACATGGAAAGCAGGCTAAAGTTATAAAAATGTTGAAAATATATGCTCCAGCTATAGAAAAAGCAAGAACAAGAGCAGCAATGATATTAGCACTATAAGAATGCAAATGATGATGATAATGATAATAATGGTGATGACGATGACGATGACGATGATGATGATGATGATGATGATAGCACATGATAACGACAATAATGGTGATGTGAACAATGATGTTGATGATGACGACGATGACGACGATGTTATCAAAGACAACATTCAAATATGAATTGAAATGAAAATTTGTGTTAGTTTTACATTTGCAGTTAGTGTTTTAATTTTTCGTTTTTATATTCATCAACAAAAAACGAAAATATACTCATTTGATTATTGCGTTTGTAATATTAAATAATTAAAAAAAAAATATTAAGCCTTTCGAAAAATTCTTTTGATCATTAACTTGGACTTTTTTTACAACCTTCAACACGCGAAATTATAAAGAAAAAAGTAGTTCAATCTAATTTTTAATTATCTGTCCGTCCGGCTGGTCACAAAACTTCAAAAAGAACGCAATGAAATTTGAAAATTTTATGAACTTTTTCCATATCTAAGCGCCCTTAATAGCCAGGAAGATTGAAATAAAATCAATTGCAACATATATTTATATATCAACCTGATCTAAGAAGAATCCAAAAAAAAATTCTAAGCACATACTATGGTAATCGGCTTTAATAACACAAGAAAGTGAAAGATTTCATAGAAGTATTTATCCTTTAGCTGAGGGGGTATCCACGGTTCGCACTAAAGTGAATTCCATTTTCTTACTTGTTTAGTTTAAGGTTTGTGCTTCCTTTTTTTTTTTGCTTTAATTTGTTTTCAAAACGTTTTATGACTCGTTTTCTGGCAGTGTAATAACAATATACGTAATTGGAATTTAGTAACAAAAAAAAGCAAAAAAAAGAAGGCAAGAATTTCTCAACAGCAACAAACTAAAGACTACGAAAACCAACCGCACATATAGGTATATATAAAAGGTTGGCAAAAAAGTAATTTCACAGTGGAGTTTAGAGATCGTTTTTCGGAAGCCTTTCTAAAACTGTTTTGTTGTCCTGTTCCTATCAAGTTATCAGCCGATTTTAATGTTAGGTTGCAGTTATAGCTATTGATAGGCTCTTGGTTTGGGCACAAGTTTCTTCCACAGTAAAGCGCTTAGTCAGAATTAGAAGTTAGTGAGTATTTATTATTAACGCCTTTACAGACATCAAACTTGGCTAGTACTTAATCAAGTTGTCAGATGCAATCACTGTGTGATACATTTTATACGCTCTGAAGAGCGCCTTTAAACGAATACAATCGGATTGTGGCTACAAAAGATACCTTCTTACCAACCCATTATATTTATAGTTATTCAAGCAATTTATTCACTCGCTTTTTCCTCTTCTCATCTCTCTGTCCGGGCTTATATATATATATATATATACACATATATATATGTATGTACAACTGCTTTTCTAAAGCTAAACTTTCTAACTTATATGTAGCTTACCACACCCATACACGTTCAGTCAATTTCACATGCCCCACATATTTTTTGGGTTCGTGTATTTCGGAGAGAGAAAACAAAAAAAAAAAAAAAAAAAAAATAGAAAAGGAACAGCAAAAAGCTAAAACGGAAATTGTTAACAATTGAAGAAACCACAAAATGGCAACAAAAACAATAAAAAAAATTCGTTTTTCGTCGATAAAAAAAAATATACACAAAATTGAACAGAGTATTTAAACTTCTTGGAATAACAATCAATATATGCTGGCACTTGACCTGACCGAAAGAGAGGAGCTTATTGCTGCCACTGTAGTCGGGAAAGTTGTTATATTAGAAGCGAGAAGGGTTATTATAAAGAAAAAGATTTTGATAAATATTTATTAATTTTTATATTATATTTTAAAATCATATCTCATCGTCATCGGTTCCACCTCCTGCTTCTCTTATTTATTTATTTATTTTTCTTCTTCTTCCGTCTCTTTATCCATCTTTTTTAGCTTACGCTAAGCTTTCTTCTCCTAATTTAAAAATTAAAAAAAAAAAGAAGAAAGTTTTTTCGCTTTGATTTAGTTTGTTTCGAAAGGCGCTTGAAAGGAATAGAGGAAGAAAAGAGGTGGAAATGTAGTTTGATAACTTTTAATTAAAATACTTTACACTTTTGCTTTTATTCAAATAATTTTCGATGCAATTCTCAATTGTTACAAGATATCAATTAACTGATGTTCAATGAATAATAAAGTTTATGCTCTAACATGTTTCGCTCTTCTATTTATGCACTATGCGCCTAAGCATATCGTTTATTTCAAGGAAAACTTTTGGCTTTTAATTTGTTATTCCCAAACGAATGACTTTTATACACCGGCTTCGAACTTCATGACAAGAGCATTCTCTAGCGAAAAGCGTAAAATTCGAAAAATCGAATATTTGAAGTAAATAATGAATTTCATCCGCCGTAAATCCTTTTGTTTGTCGTTTTTCAATGTTAAAGCGATTACTTAAGACGATATATAAAACCAAGTGAATACATCTTGGATTATTAAGTGTTCTACATCACATCATCTAACACAATTCCTCCTTTATTTATTTATTTATGGTCTGTGTATTTTGAAATTTACAAAGTATGCGTTTAAAGGCTGACGGATAATTTGCCGCATATGCTTGTCTTAATTGAAATTTGTACCGCGCTTGAGAATAGAACCCGTGGCCATTCAGTTATTAGTCGCGATTCGTTGCTTACTCGGCTATTCATGCAAACGATCCTTCATCTATTTTTCTGATAACGTACCAGGCGTGGCTTCCTTTGGAGTCCTGTTATGGAAGGAGGGTCAACACGTAAACTGACAGGGCTCAAATTTAGCAAAATTGTAATGCTGGTTAACGATCATCTCCCACTTTACCTATTTTCGTCGTAAATTACTAAAAATTAGTTCTTGTTGCCAAAAAAAGACTTACGTTTCATAACGTGTATGATGCTCCTTCCTTATCCCTATATAGTTCACATTTCATACAATTAACTTTCATATTACTGCTCTCGACCAATTGTCCCCACAAAATAGTGAGAATCAAAGTTTTTTGCCATATAAACACATACTTTTCGTGGAAACTTTTATATACAAGAGGATTCAACATATAGGTCCATTCGATCTATAGTTAAATTAAGCCCGTATACTGAAAAGTTGCTACTAACCTGTTTTTGATGATTGAAAATGGCAAATATTTATATACACGGACTTTTTGAAAATAAAGCGTTTTATGAGACGCAATCATAAAGTAGCCCAAACCAATTTATTTTCAATAAGACTCACTTACGGGCAAAGGCAAGTGAATTTAAATTTTATGAAAATATTTCGAAAATTTGGCATCTGTCGGTTGAATAAAAAACAAAACATAGACAAACATAAGTTTGACAGGCAGACAGACACGCATAAATCGATTCAGAAAGGGGCTCTAAATTGATCGGTGTAAAAACAAGTGAATCTCCCTTAAAAAAAGACGGAAGGACGAACATTCACGCTCAAATTGATTCAGAAAATGACTATAAATCGGCCGCTATAGTAAAATTTGGTCTATCTCAAGTTCTTCTGGCTGTTACATACACCCGCAGTAAGTTAATGCACAAATGAAGTAGGATATAGACAAAATTGCGCCTATTTTTTGTATCGGACCGGCTAACAAGTAACACGTTCTTCCGAGTTGCAGTATCACTATGATCCCATGATCATTCTTTTGTGATTTAAGTTGTTTGTACCACTTGCCGTTTTAACCGCAAGCTTAACTCCATTTCCCATCAGAACTCCAAACCCAATTCTAGTTGTTCCGGAGGTTAGGCTAAAGGCTCCATATTATTTGCTTACCTTCCACATACTTGAAAAATAAATTTTAATATTAATTAAGCACAAGTTTCAGTTTTAAATCTTTTATTGTATTTTTTTTTTTTTTTCGTTTTCGATATTCTTTTCGTAAGTTCTTCTGCATATTGCCTGAATTTTCTATTTCTTTTCTTTTCTTTTTTTGTTCTTAATTTCTATCGTATTGTACCATTACATATAGAGCATATTTTAACGTTATTTAATGCATTCTTTTTCGCGGCGCAAGGAATGCCGAATAGTCAGAAGTATAGATGTGTGTGTATTATTGTAAATTTTAAGTTTAAGTATATGCTTCTAACAATGTAAGATTCTTTGAATAATTTCAAAGCAAAAGCAGAATGAACGCTTCGCATGAATGGAGGTATCAAAAGAAAAAGTGAAAAAAAAAAAAACAAAATGAAGGAAGAGCAAAAGAAATAAATAAAAAACAAATAATAGAAGACATTGAAAACAGTATAACAATACAAGAGACTTATTGTTATTCTTCGCCAAGAAATATGCACTTACATAACTTCAGTTATTGTTATTTAAAATCCAAAGGATTTTTAAGAAAATCATGTACAGAGTGAAAATTCCTACGCCGTCTTAATATCCATACTTGAAATACGTTTGATTCAATGTATGGCAGGAGCAAGAGGTAAATCATTTTATTTATAAGATTTGTAGCTATGCTGCAGAGATTCAATTTTTGAACTAGGTTTGGGAAACACTTAACGAATACAGTGGCGGGTATACGTTGCCTGGGCAACGTAAAATCCTGATTTAATTTAGCAGTAATGTTCGTCTTTCTATCGGTGATGCTGTAGCAAAGTTGCGAGCATTTACTAAGGAACAGATTCAACCAGCAGTAGTCAGTCCCCACTATTCCAAATGCTTCCAATATCAATTCGAACGTATGCAAATACTACTCGTCTTAATCTGTCTTGACCTCTCACTTTTCTATGAAGCCGAACAAGAAAGAAACATTTTTGGTAGAACTTCAAATACTCAAACCATCAAAATAACCATGATTTGTTCGCAGTTAACAAAAAGAGGTTGAAAAATGCTTCGAAAATATAATTCATTATTTCAATCAATCATTTATATTTTACCGTAAGAAGTTATACAAAATTTAGCAAATTTTAACAGCAATACACAATTTCAGTTAAGGGATAACCTTTAGTGAGCTACTTTCATATCTGTAAACAATAAGCAACGCTTTCGTATGGATGAGAGGTAGCTAAGCTTCGGCCAAAAACGAATACACCTAATTCTCTTTTTACACGAATTTTTTTACACGATTTTTTTGGGAACGTATCTATCGTGCAAAAAGAGAATTAGATGTATATTCATTTTTACTTGTATCCCGCACATTTATTTTTGAAACAATGTAAAAAATCAATTGCAAAAAAAGCTTTCCACGTTCTTTACTCCCAAATACGTTCTTAATTAATTTGCAGAACCAAAATTATATATATATCGTAACTATAGTAAGCATAATACTTACTAAGTTACTGAAAGCATATTTGAATCGTTAACATCTATTTCACGTGTTGAACATATTTGTTAGTTCAACTATTGTCATAATGGACATTGACATTCTGTCCTATTTGAATTAACTAACGTGCACCAAATGGACGTAAACTGGAGATAATGACAACCTAATACGAACACATACACGTTTATGAAGACAAATCTGGAATATATGCATGTAAATGCCATAACAATGATGACGATGACTGCTATGTCTACTCTGGATCTCATATGGTAATGTATGTAGATACACGTATGTAAATAAACGAAAGGAATTGACTGTAAGGGAGAAAAAAAGAACATATTTTGCTAATTTTATCAAAGGGGTTCAGCAGTTTTTCTGTCATCCACACACCTGTGTCTGCAGAACACATTTAATTGCATAATTGTGGCTATGCATGACTATACGAAGTTATAGAAGAGACAACAATGAGTACACGTACGAAATGTATGTAACATGAATTTCAATAGCTTATAGTTCATTGATGAATATAAACCTTCTATTTGTGGGCATATGGCAGTGGAATGCTGGTAAGCCATTTTAATGCAGCAAAAAGCAAGGTCTTCGGTAAAGGCGAATCTGAGAAAAAAGTATCAGACCATGACCGAAACATCTGCTCATGTCAACGGTTAGGATCGGAAAAAGGACAGCTGATCCATCCTTTTTCTCAGCTTAATATGAGTGGCCTTATAGTCTATAGCCCGAGACTACCAACCCAGCATTCGCGAACTCAAATCTGAAGTGCCGCCGAATTTACTTCGATCGTAGCTATGATGAGGTATCAGTCGGTAAAAGCATAGCACTTCCGATTCAGCGCGCACCCGTTTACCCGCGCCCACTATCTTTCTAAGCCTTTTTCCTTCCTCACTTCTTCCTGATCATCAGCGTGTTACACCTATAAGGGGACCACCCCTTGAATGACTGATCACTGGTAAATATTATATTGTCTGCCTTTAAGTTTTGCTGTATTCACCACACACCAGTTCCTTCTGCTCATGTAGATAACGTCAATAAAGAAAAAGCAATTGTTGTTTCTACATGGTACCCCTATTCTTTCTGAAAGATAAGAAAAATGAGTATCCAACGATGGATATTACTTTAAATAAAATATTTTTAATCATACCCCTAAAGGAAGAATTTCTTTTTTTTTTTTGTTTTTAAAAACTCTATGGTGGGACAAGACTCGAAATTAAATGTCCTACGCCACTTCGCTTGACACAGTTCTTCGTATAATGAATTTTCGCAATAAAACGGTATAAAAATGGAGCGATTGCAATCATTTCCAACAGCGTCCATCCTCGACAAAAGCTATGTCGCTATTCCAAACTTACTCAAAATATCTCAAAAATTGTCTTCAGGTTGAGCACAAGAACACAGGACAGAAGGACGGACACACTAACTTAGATCGGTTCAGATAAATAATTATATATAAGACGGTACAGTAGAAGATGGGCCTAACAGAAGTCCTTCTGTATGTTGCAGCCCCACAAACTTAATACATCGTTGTACCCTAAGTGGTGTAGAGTAGAATGACAAACTATAATTTAACTTAACTTAATGATGAGGTCATAAAACTCGACAGGCAAGAAGAAGGAAAGCTATATTGATGTGGCCAGCCGTCAGCTATTTGGGTTGAGACCGCCGCAAATACTCTCATTTACTTATAGTTAACTAACCTTCACTTCTTGCTCAATTAATCTAGCATCTCCTCCCAAACGGCGGGTATCTGAGTTTGAAGTAACAGACAAGTGTCTCAATTTCTGACATACTTTTTCGAATCCGATTTTATCGTTGCATTACTATTATCTATGAATCTAAAAGGGCAGGAACATCAGTATACCTCCAATCGCTGAAAAGGGTCGAAACTATAATATAGGTGGAGTTATCTCAAGTCCTTCTGAGTATTCAATACATCCGCACTAACTTAACGCACACTAATGTACCACAAGTGATGTAGAGTATAAAAATCGATCAGATTTCTTTTCCAAATCCAATGATCCTATCAACGGCCTAAACCTAGAGTTGTTCTTCACCGAATTCAAAAAAATTAATATAATTTGTTGATGTCCTTGACATCAATTTGTAAAATGATAATTTCTCTTAAAATGTATAAACCGTTATTAGTTATATTTTCCCGTAACAAAGCTCTGCATACCCTTTGCAATATTTGCATATCTGCGTTGAATTTATTTCGTGTGCATATGAGTACACGTAAGGTGCGAAATATTGTACGTTTTTGCTTTTGCTTCTAGTTTTTTATGATATGTGCTCCTGCATGAGGTCGCACTAGAAAAACCCGTAACCCAAGAAAAATTAAACATCATTAGTCACTCAGCATGTTTTCGTGGTTAAAACATATTAGTTACTTGTTCTTATTATAATTGAAAAAAAAAAAAAACCGAAAAGTTTATTTAACTTTGCGTCATAAGTCTCATGTATTTTCCTTTTTAAAGCAAGATTAAACTACAACACCTGACTTCCTGCCATATATATGAAGCATGTTTCTTCGGTATTTTTCTTTTTTGCTCTGTCTATTAAATTTGAAGTCATGTGTTTAAGAAATTTCTTCATATTTAAGCGTTTATAAAAAAGTATACGTTATAAACCAATAACTTAAGTCTTTACGTGTTTAAAAATTAATTTTTATAAAGTCTTGTGAGTAGATTAAACTTTTTTTGATTAGAAGCGAATGCATACGCAGCAAATGCTCGCAATGCTCGTTAATTGCAAGGGAAACTACTATTAACTATGATATAAATATATGCAGTCATTATAACAAATAAGAAAATTATATTCGGCTTAGGCCGACTCTTGTATATTCACCACAATTCATGTACCATGCCACATGCCGTTTGACCAATTTTACCCATTTTCAATACCCACCTACGTTTATGAATTTTCAATCTTTTTTTTCTGATCAAGTGTATATATATATTCGGTAGGATCTCTAAAACTTTCTCTCGGGTGTTGCAAACACTAATCAATAAGCATGCTTTCCATTTTTTAGTGGTGAAAGCCTTGTTAAATATTTATAACAATTCTTTACAGCTACCACCCATTCGGATGGAAGTGCATATTCACTTCGCAAATATGCATATAACACTTAGAAGGAAATCTTAAAGACTTAAAAAAATGTGCCTCTTCTTGCTAAATATCAAATTCCGCCCGGCTATCCGCCTGTCCGTCTGTGTCTAAGTGTTGATAAACCTAACAATTAACTGTGTACGACGAATATAAATGTTTTGAAAGCACAACATCTTATGTCATGGCGAATATATACATCATGACCCATGACCATGATCATCTGTCTTTGATGGATTTCATCATGAAATTTTATCATTATGAATGTGTATTTGCCATAAGAATGTATTTTAGAATGTGTGTTTGTCATTTTGTCAAGTTATTTCATTACAAACTAATTTCACATTACACACATCCCCTATACAACGAGTATAACGGTCATCGCTAAATTTTTACGACGCAATTTAAATGCACATTTCCCAAAGTGATCGACACAGATAAGTGGTTAAGAAGAAATGTAATAAAAATTAGTAAAGAAGTTCTTGGACCAATTCCTGTTGAAAATGGGTCGAATCAGCCAAAGCATATATCTACAGCGCGATTTAAAATGACAGCACATTGCTTCTTCGGGTTTTTTCCTTGCTTACTCGGAAACTGCAACAGACACAATAATAAAAATTTCTGAGCATACTCCCGTATACACTTGCACAAAAGTGGAGTATTTATTTTTCCTTTTTTTTAATTTTTTAAGTTCGTGCTGATAGTTCGATAAAAGGTTCGGCTGTCTGTTTTAATATGCATTTTATCGAAGAAATGATTGGACTGAAATTCAGAAAAACGTACTGTTAACACAACAAGCTTTTTTCTATTCAAAGTTTTCAACCAAATATATTTAAGTACGTTTAGTTTTTGCAAGAGAATTCCATTTACCAACTAATTTCAGAAATCTCAGAAATTCGCATTTTGGGTTGGGATGCTCATGGTGAGGCGAAAGTGTCGAATACGCTCGGTACTTTCAACCATTTAGCTGTGTCGAAAAGTGTCGAATACGCTCGATACTTTTAACCATTTAGCTGTGTCGACCTCTTTAGCGACATACTCGTATATTCGTCAAGCAAAGAGTTTTGTGTAATATGGAAATAAGTTAGTTGTAATGAAACGACTTGACAAAATGAGAAAAATATTTTCTAAAATATCTTTTTATGGCAAATACACATTCATGCTGATGAAGTTTTGTAAGGGAATCCGACAAGGATGGATAAACGGATCATGACATATATATTCGTCATATACAGTTGTTTGACCTGTGCCTCGTTTCTGTACACTACAAGTTGTCCCAGGGCAAGCTTTCCCCAAGGACAAAAGAGATTTGCGGACCAATCCAGCTCTTTAATATAGCTTACCCTCACAGCGCACTACCGCGATCGTTCGTTCTTTATGTGCGCTGTCATTATATAATAGTTTCAATAAAAAAATAGTTTCATCATAATATCCAAACTTCAACCTAAGGTGAATAAATTTTTTTATTCGTTTTATTTTTTGTTTTTTTCTTCTTTAAATTAAAATTCACCTTGGTTGCAATAATTTTGACAGTCCAATTGTGCATGTACGTAAACCCGTTTATCTGTACCATTCATGCCCAACAAGTTTGTTCAAATGCACACATATATGTAAGCAATAAATTTTATGGGCCAACAATAATAAAACACGCGATATATACTTTTTGGAAAATGAAACCGCAACCGTTAATAATAATGAAGGCAAACAAACAGGCCTACACATATAATGGCACATGCAGATATATTTTATTTTGTGCCTAAAATCATTTTATAAACATTGTAACCGTATGCGTTATAATCTTATTTCTGTTACCACCGACACTTATTGTCACGAAATGACGAGAAAATCCTTTTGTTTTACAAGTGCCATCATTATAAATACCAAAAACTGTATATATAGTCGTGGAAAGTTTTCACTTTACCTTTAAAGAAGTCATTTGCACGCGATCTGCTTCGATGATATATGAGAGACTATGAAGAAAAGAAAGAAAGAAATACAATAAGACTCTGCAAGAAATGAAACATAAATAACAAGAATTTTTATTTTCCCCCAAAAAAAATATAAATAAGGAAATAGTAAACACGTGTGTACCTATGTATGTACGTACATATGTGGAATCAACACGCGACAATATTTAATGCATTCAGTCGTCCTTTGATAATAAAATTACTCCGAATAATAAAAGATTTAAATTGAAGCAAGTATAACAGATAACAGATTCATTCGTGAAAGAGCGCAAACTCAACATTTCTCTTCAAGCGAATTTTGCATTAGCTTTGACTTTGTAACGAATTTCTACTAAATAAAGTTTCGTTAATTCTCTTAAACGCTAATTGTTAATTTCTCTCTTTCTCTCTCTCTCTTTATCTATCTATCTATCTCTCTCTCTCGCCCTTTCTCTTTCTAACCAAAAGAGTTAAATTTGTGAGCGATGATTTTCTGTTTCTATTCTCTTTCGAAAAAGATGCGGCGAACTTATGCCTGAGAATAAATGTAAAAACAGAAAACAAAACAAAAATTTTTTTTTCTATTTATTCTTTTTTTTTTTTGCTTTATTGTCACTACAAACTACGGGTCCTGACCTAGTTTAACACCATATTATGTTTATATTTGCTTGTTTATCTCTATATGTGTGCATATTTATATATATATATATATATATATATATATATATATATATATGTACGTAATTTTGTATGCATGTTTCTATGTTCTATGCATTTGTACACATGTTTATCATATTTGTAAATTTCTATTAGTTTACCCTCTTGATTCGTTTTGTTCGCAGCATGGGCAGACATTGCTTTGCGGGTGCATAAAACATCAGAAATTGTTGTTTGGAGAAAAATTCACTATATATGCCAGTAAATGTGCATACATGCATGTATACATGTGAGTGGTTCATGTCCTGGTTGTTGTTTTAAAGAGTTCAGCCTTTTGTCTTTTCTTTTTTTTTTTTTTATGTTTCTTTGGAAATATTTTTTCTTAACATTGGCTGGATATGCAAATGTAATTGAAATGCCTACAATATATATATACATATATATATATAATATATATAAATAGTAAAGCGAATAAAATTAGATGACGACAACTTTACGACTACAAAGTCTTCTGTTACGTTACATAAGACAACTGGAACTCTATGCACCACTAGATATGGTGTTAAAACTAGACGAAATATAATTAGTAATTGCGCGTCATGCACATTTCAAAAATTTTCACTTATTTGAAAGTTCCACTTAAACCTAAATATGCTATGATACCAACTGAAAGTAGAGAAGAAATACAAAATACATTTCGTACAGCGAAACATTGCTGCTTCATAGCAAAAGACAACGATTAACAAATACCAGGAATTAGTTCACTGAGCAGCAATTTTAACCTTAAATAAATTTTTTTTTGTTCACTTCGCTCATATGTATGCCGAAGTTTGAAGCTACATGAAAATTTTGTTTTTTTTTTTTTGGCTTTTGCTTATGTACTTCGTTTTAAGAATCATTTATTGAGTTTGCAATTCGGTGAAAATTTTTCCCGTCAAAGGAAAATTTTTGTACGGAAAGTTGATGTTATGCTGCGAAAAGCATTCTAAAATTCCATTTACTTAAAAGTAAGAACACAAAAGCAATGATTTCGAATCTTTAAACATTAACGCAAAATTATTGAATTATTGAACAATTGAATTCTTCTTCCCTGAGGGGTTTTTCGCCTCAAAAAATAAAACAAATTTAGCTACGCGATCTAAGCCGAAGAAAAAGTTAATTTTATCTTAAGCCTATTTCCTCACAATTACTCAGGAAAAATTACGATCAATGCGGCCCACACAAACCATTTTCAGTACTTAGGCTGTTAAGATCAAGTTTACTGTAGCCAGACAAATCAGAACTAAACAAGTAACTGGATTACTATAATGATTGAAACAATTGGTTTAAAGAACTTGTTAATAAACAGGCCGTGAAAATGAATTTAAGCACATCTATGCTTTTCGATCTCTAACTTTGATATACCTAAGAACACTTAATAGATTTTATAAAATTGTACTTTCATTGGCAAAAGCCTAAGAGTGCTTACCATCAGACCGCCAACTATCACGTAGTCGCACTCTTACGAATTCTCACTATATGCAAGTAAAAACGAGGGTAATTTAAAAATCATGAATACCGGTTTCTTCGATTTATGTTTTTTTTTGTTTGACAAGAAAAAATCACCACTGCGGTAAATGTCATTTTCAATAGCAATAAAAAAAGTAAAGTATTATTTTGCTCTCACGCATATTGATATCCATTCAGACATAAGCAATGTAATTCTGTTGTCTGAAGTTTAACAAACAAAAGGCGTTATCTGTTTTTATCAACAGTTGTTAAATGCTCTCAAAAACACAAGCACACACACACTACGGCTTATCAATTTGAAAAAAATATACAAAACACAAAAGACTTTATTGAACAATAATATGATGATATATGTATGTATATATTGGCATATCAATTGAAAAATATTTATATACTTGTTTACATATATCAGCAAGATACACCTGCATGTACAATACATTCTGCTGTGTATGTATTTGTATTATATCTAATATATGCAAAGAAAAACGTGCAGAAAAATCAAAAGTTCAATAAACAGAATGAAAATTCAATAGAAAACACACGAGGACAAAATGTCATTTGAAAAATTTCAAAGCCATTCGGAAAACGAATTTTAAAATGAGTAAAAAGAAATTAAGCCTATCTCATCCATCCTGTACATGTCGAGTGGTAAGTACTTGTGTAGAGGTCAAACGATTTCATTTTCTTGAAATTGTTTTATTCTTTTTTTTTTTTCTTTTTGACACAAAAATTGACAAGAGCTTATCTGTTTTACAATTGCATTGGTCAACTGTGTTTCAACAATGTCAGAGTGAACGATCTCTCCTTCAGTCTAGGATACACGTTAGGCATAATCTTTTTTAATCTTATTTGGCTACGCTCAAATTCTAGCAGTGGTCGGCCTAGTAGCCGCCATTCGAAAGCAGTGGTCGTCTGATCAGTGGGAGTCTTAGAACATCTAAAGTCCTGTTGACAATGAGCAAATCACCTTGACGCCGTACTCTGCGAAATCATTTCTTCTTGTGCTCATCAAACATTAAATTCCCATTGCACTTTGCCCACCTTCCGTTTTGATATAGGTTTTTACTGGGAAGTTTCTGCATAAGATACACACAACCGTTGGCGAAAACTATTCTTTGGCAGCCTATATAAAACCAATGTGTTGTTAATCGTTGATATTCTAATGTAAAATAGTAGTAGGAATTTATATTTCTCTCCAACACAGATCGTATCATAGAATTGTAGGTTTTAGGTTGACAAAGGTTTTTTTTACAATTCTTAGAAGATCTATTTACAAATTATTTACATTTACCATGCTTTTACTGGTCTTATCCGTTCGAATATTACAATTCAACTCTCATGAATTGAATGACTTTTCCTTCTGCAAATATTTCGCTTACACATCCTTTTTTACAAGATCATATACCACCAGTACGTAATATGACGTTTGACATTTCGTGCGAAATGTTCTGCGGATTATGGTTAATCTTCTCTACTTTGGAAATTGGTTTGTTAGACAATCGTTTAGTTTTTACGCCGAGTCATTTTATTAAATGTCGAATTTTCGTACGAATATATCAAAAATGTAATTGGCACTATGAAGGGTTCAAATATAAATATTTTAGAGTTCTTCAGTTGTTATAGCTTAGCACCCTGTCTAATCTTTAATTGTGATCGCTCACTACCTTACCTAGTCAAAGACAGAATCTTAGGAGCTGCAACGTGGGTTGCTTGAACCCCAAGATCAAAGCTAAAAATGTAAAAGAGACTTGTATTCCTTCCTTTCAAGTCGACTCTTTAAAAGAGAAAATTTCAAGGTTCACCTCACCGATGTTGTTATTAATCGTTTGAGTCCCAGACGGTTTTGAAAAAACACTGTCGAAGAAGAGGGTTTTATGTCGAGCAAACCCAGACAGTTTTGAAATAAAATCTAAACAGCGCGATCGCGTTGCTTGGTACTCAAACGGTTAAAACAGACAATCGCCGAAAATGCACTCACATGCACACCTTGATACGTTTCAACATCCTAACCCCTATTTTTGCGAACGCTTTGCGAAAGAAGAAAAAGTTTTGAGCTTAAAATAGTCAGATCGATCTTGAATATGTAGACAACTCAAAGGACCTGCATAGGAATAAATAAAGTGAAGAAAAACCAGAACACAGACAAATAAACTGACTTCACTTTCATCCTTCTGACGACGGTCGTGTGTTCTACTATATCCATAGGTGCGTGCTTACATATACGTTTAATAAAAGCCATAAGCGTAATGAAATAATATTTTTACAACATACAATAAAGCAATAAAAGGCATATTAAGAAAAAAAAAAAAAGAACATTAAATGTTTGCATATGAGCTCACTTACCTGCTGTGTTATTATATTATATTTCTGTATACAATGAAAAATATATTTATGTGAAAACATTGAAATTAATTTGAAATCAACAATCTTGCTTAAGTCTTAAAAATGTACGCAATTGACTTAAACTTTAGCAATTTTCTACGCAACTTAAAAGTGAATTCTTTCTGAGTGTTCGCGTTTATGAACAGAGAGAAATAAAATTTTTACAATTTTCCATACCAAGATGATGTGGAATGAAACAATTGTGATATAAATGAAATTTTCGTGACTTGAAAATCCCATATATTAATTATATTATGAAAACTTTTAATGCTCTTTCAAGCTGTTGTATGTATATATAAGATTTTCTTGACAAAATCATGTCGTTCCTTTTTTGTTTTCTCTTATTATTGAGTAGAATATGTGTTTAATAAAACCAACCAGCTAGACTTTCAAATACGCTTAATAATTGTTTCTAAATTGATCTCCATTTCGTAATTATATTTAACCAACTTTTTCAAGCTCTTGAGATTAAGAACGAGGAAGCAAAACTTAAAGGCTTACATCACTTGTACGCACTAAAAATAAGCATATTGTTGGAAGTTCGTACAAACAAAATGAAACGATTTATAAATATGCGGGCTTTTAGCAGTAGAAAGTACAAATTTCAGAACCGGCAAGAAATTGCTTTGCAAATTTTTGAAAACATAACAAAAAAACGTGGTAGCTTTCGCCAATGCTTTTTCTTTTCTTTTTTTAGCTACAGCTCACAATTTTGCAACAACAAAATAAACATTTTCTAAAAACATAAATCGAAATCCAATGAGTATTTAATGAAAAAAGATATTTTCAACTCTACTTTTTGCACTTTCTTAGGAGAATTTTAGTTATGCAGAAAACACCATTTTTTTAAACCATCTACTCAGAGGACCAATTTTTTTTGTTATGATCATAAAAATGGAAGTCATGTTCAAGCAGACAATAAATGATCGTCTAAAACGAGAATCACAAGGAGTAATTTGTGCTGATAACAACGAAATGCGTAGTGCATCCCAGACAAGTGTTGTTAACGTTTTGTAGCCACATTTTGCTGTACGGATCTGAGTTTCATCATAGCGATGAGTCACGATTCCGTAACTTTTGAAATATGGCGACCGTTTTTCGTCCCATCTTCGTGGTGGTCGGTGTTAGTGTTTCTAAATAGAACGGGTCCGCCATGAGTATTCAGCTTTATAGACAATGTTAATGGTTTGCTTATTCATTTAAGGTATCAATATCATAGCCCGCTCATTGTTCATCTTGCGTAGCGATTCAGCAGCCATATCATTGACACTAACAAGGAAAAATCACGTTTCCCTCAGGGCACTTTTTACTTCTTAGCACAGAACTCGATTTCAATTTCCAGCGCAGTAGACCACACCTTAATTGCAATCGGTTTGTAGTCGTAGCACACTGGGTTCCCGGTACTTAAAGACATAAGGCATACCGATACACTCCTCCCAGGCAGCGATCATTCCCTATATCCCTCTGCTTCCGCCTCTTTCTGGTCACTGTCATGTTACACATATGTATAGCCCCTGAATGATTGGTCATTTAACAAAAAAAAAAAGAAGGAAGACATGAGAAGTGATTCAAAAAATTGCTACAGTGCATCCCATGAAAGCGCAAAAGTTTCAAAATTAACCGTTACTTGGAGAATAGTCTTAAACGTACTCCGAAGTAATAAACCATTTTGAAAATAGCCTTCGTCCTAGAGCCGATACAAGAACTAATGAACCAAATGTCTCAAAAATTTCGAGCATTATGTTGAACACAAATTGAAATCTCTCGAGAAAATATGATTCTGATTAGCTTATATCACGGGCTGTGTAAAATAAAAAAATAGTAAAAAAATTGTTTAGAATGTTGATGAAAAAATGTCACAAACGTTTTATTTGATGCAAAGTTCATGCCAGAACATAAAAACATTAACCTCTTCTTTACAACGAATTGTGGATTGGAAATTGTATCCAATGTTTTGTTATCCTCTTCTGCTTTATAAATTTGCGACTTTCAATTAAAATGTCAAAAAAAAAAAAAAATATTTCTTTTGCTTTACACCCTTTTTACTTTTTCATGCATTGGGAAATACAATCGTGTAAGGCTGCAATCCTATCGGATCTCTCTCTCTCTCTCTCTTAGTAACCACAAAGTGATAAACTTATAAATACTTTGAAATCCATATTGTCCGTTATAGTCACGTGATTCTGTTCGGTTTTTTATTAAAGCCGATATGTCGGCTAATGATTTTATTTATAAAACTCAATTAAAACTTCTCGTTGGGAAGAAAAAAAATTAAATTAAAATATATTAAAGTATAACATATTCTCCCATTTTTTCCATCGCTTTTTCTTTTTTTTTTTGTTTGTTTTTTCTTCCTTGGAGCAGCAATTATAACATTTTTGCAATATGCTGTGATTAAATAATAATTTTATTACCTGGACGAATTTATTCACTTTTCATTTAAAGTACATATGTATGAAATTATTTTTATGTTTTTTTGTTTTTTTGTTTTTTTTGCTTTTTTGCGCAACTGAATCACATGCGTTATATTAGTTTTGATGTGTTTTAAATAACAAATTTGTTTACGTACAAGTACCTGGGTGCGTGCGTTTGTGTGCGCAGTTTAATAAAAATAAATTTTATGTTCACAATCAAAGGAAACACAGTTTTTGTGTATGTATGGCATAAAAACTGCACAAAGAATAACAGACTAAGATGGATATATCGTTTGCACTTAATTATCCCCCACTTAACTAAGGAAATTGAATTTATGGCTTGCAGCTCCAAATTAAAATTGAAATAACGAAAAACCAGGAAAAATACAATGTCGAACGCCGCCAACATTCACCCCACCCCCTCTCGATTGCTCATTCTACTCTATTTATAACTTGTTGGTATGAAAACTCTTTATTAGTAGTTCAGGGCAATCCAACGTTCACTTGTTCAAAAAAAAAAAAAAAAAAAGACAAAGAAGCATTATTGAAATACCTTTTATTCCATGATGGAATGGTAAACTTTCACTAACTGAGATGTTAGAAAAAATCAGATTACTATATACCATAAATGGTTGCCTTGTATTGGCCGAATAAATCAATAAGTAAGTAGGTTAAATAACAATGTTCGGAGCTCATTTGACTACACATTAAAGCGCTCGTCGATACGTCTATCATGCTGCACCACTTGTGGTACAAGGGCATATTAAGTTTGTGTGGACTTGAGATAGTTTCACCTTTCACTACACCGAATCACTTTATGAATCGATCTAAGCTTGTCTGTCCGTTTAATTGTTTTGTTTTCAGATCATAATTTTTGAGATATTTTGATCGATTTTGATACAAGGACGAACGCCCAAAAATGAAAGCCGAAAGAAGTAGACCAGGCAATGGAAAAAACTAATGTTTCGCAGTACCTGAACAAGGTTCAGGTAAAACTGTTAAGGGACAAAGAAACCTTGGTTTCTCTCGCCACTTCAAGAAAGTAACCATTTCACCGAGAATGAGGCAAACAAAAGCGGAATTTCGAAAAGAGTTGCTTTCGTTCATCTCGATAATGGAGATCTTGACGTGCGTGAGTCCTTATAACGAAGCTCTTATTATAAATACTTTCGGGTAAGAGGTTTGCTCAAATTTACACGAAGTGAATTATGAAAATTTCATTTTCTATTGCGTATCAAGAAAGAATTAAACAAACATTGACTTTTGTTAGACATCTTTTGTTTCTTTTGACATGGATTAATAGGTTTTTGCCGGTGCATCGATGATATCTAATTATCCGATTGGATTCTCATGTAAACTATAAATCACTTTTAATTAGAGTCTATAAGACTTTGAGACAACAACACAATTTTTTCTGCATTCAGTCAAACGTCCTCACATACCCTTACAACGCTTCTGCTCGTGAAAGTTGAAGTAGAAAGGCGAATATAAAGTCTGGCTTTCTTAATTTGCGTCCACAGTAGATAGAAAACTATACATCGTACAATCAGTGAGAGGCATTTACTTAGCAGATCTTACAGATATTTATCAGGGCTGTTTAACACTTCAGTTTAAAATTTATGGTGTTGAAGCGATTGGCATGCCCCCTCCAAAATGCAATAATATTTAAACTCTCTATAGATTCACATAAGGCGACAGGTGTTCAAGTTTCGACACAAAACGAGTATAACTTTTTCTCTCCATTGTTATTATATTGAATTCGCTGCGTTTTCACTTTTGATTTGATTAGTTGTTAATAAAGTCCTTTAATTATAACAAATATAAAATATAAATATTTAAAATTAATTTTAAAAACCAATAAATAAAATATTACAGATTTATTTAATCGCACTTATTTATTTCACTTATTCCATGCTCTTTTTAGATCGCATCATTTAATTTGATTTGATTTGATATCAATGAATCAATAAATAAGAGAAAGTTTGTATTGGCTTTATTTGTTTCTATTCGAAAGTTATTGTATAATGGTTGTTGTATAAGTTTCCCCCAATAATCAATTACTGTGAAATGTAGGGGTACGCTCAATACACGACAGATCTTCAATTAATTGCTGTTTGTAACTGAATATATAACTCTCCATCTAAATGGGTAGCTCTTTAATAAAGTGTAGGCAGGAATACCGCTACGTTGCTAATAGGTGCTGGAATTGTGTCTATGCAAGAATTTTATACTGACTGCAGTTACTCTTTTGAATACAACTCAATTGCTATACAATTTAGTGATCCTAACTATTCATCTTCATTCTTCCATCCATCTAAATAGATGGCTCTTTAAGAAACTTCAGGAACTGGTAAGTTTCTAGCAAATGAAGAATTGTGTTTAAGCAAGAATTTTATATTGAATATAAGTCAACTAAATCGAACTATCCACCTCTATCCATTCATCCACCTAAGCGGGTAGCTCTTTAATAAAGTGTAGGCAGGAATCGCAGATCGCTAAGCTGTTAACAGTTGTGGGATCGTGTTTCTGCAAAAATTTATATTGAACGCAATTATTCTCTTGAATAGAAGTCACTTACTGCACATACACTTACATCCCAACTACCCATTATACATTTAATGATCCCAACTATCCATCTCTAGCCATCCACCCACCTAAAAAGCTATTTCTTTAATCAAGTGTAGGCATACAACTAACTTCCTAACAGAACGAGGGATTGAGTTTAGGTAACGATTTGATTTTGTATTCTCTTAAATTAAAACCACTTAGTACGCAAATTACCGATTCTAACTCAAGTACTTATAATGATAACCATGGAAGAGGAAAAGAAGTGAAGCGGTTTTCGATGAAATTTACATTTCAAAGAAGAAAAAGAAAAAACGCATAAATAAAGGTAAAATTTTTCAGTGACCGTATTGCAGGTATAGAATGTGTTTCTCTTGTCCGTACAAAATTGTCTATGAAAGCTGAAGAAGGTGTGTCTCACAATCTTGCGACTCATGCATTCCACGCTGAATCGAAATGGAAAGTAATTGCAATGCTTGACAAAGCCATTTTCCAAAACCAAAGATGAGAAAAACATATTTTTACGGATTTCTCAGTAGAGCGTAAAAAAATCTCTCGTATAAAGGATGTGTATAGATATACAGAAATATAATTATGTATCAGTGAGCAGAGCTGAGCGTAATGACCAAATGTCTCACTAAAAAGTTTTGTTTTGAAAACAAATCATTAACATAATGCATTAAATAATGTCTTGTAAGAAATTTAAATCCGTTCCTTAGGATTTTTTAGATTTACCCTAGAATTTGGAGTTATTCTGGAACTTGTACAACTACAGCAGGATGGAGATGGAGATGGCTTTGTGCTCTTACGATCCGACAAAGGCCGTATAATATGGCACACACTTATGCAAACTTTGCAGTTATGTTCTCAGCGATTGAAGGCTCACTTTTTCTCTCTTCATTTCATTTCAATTTATTGATTTTTTTCTCTTCTACAGCTTCGACTGGTTATTTAAATACATTTGTGAAGTTGATGTTCTGAGCGTGATAGCTTTCGTCACAAAATCACTTTCCAAACTACATTTCTTTGTCTCCTCAAAATAATCGCTCTCCAATCCAAGTTTAATCGCGTTTTCCAATCCTCGGAGGACTTTTGAAATGAGCCTTTTGATAGGTCTTTGAGCTGTTCCGGCGATGCGGTCTTTATCTCCTTATTCGTGGCAAAGCGGCTTTCTTTCATTGGTAGGCATAGGAAAAAGTCGCAGTGGGCCAAGTCCGGTGAATACCAAGCACCCCAACAGACGTCCAACCTGTATATCTGCCAAAAATAAACTAAAAATGCGAAATGGTTGATAACGCCGACATATGTTGGAGACGTTTGTACCAATATAACAAAACGAAAAAAAGCAAAATTCAAAAATCCCTCGAAATTTGGAAAGTCACCTTTTGTTTTGAACACACCTCTTATTATACTTTTCTATCAAACATTTACATTGAAGAACAAATTTCCAAATTTTCTTCAGTGGACATAAAAATTCTCATTACAATTTAAAAGAAAAAGAAGAAATAAAAGAAATTAGTATATACATGTAAGGGAAAAGCATGCATCATACGTACATTGTGTGTAAAAATACATTCATTTCTTACTTCTGTCTCTCAAATTTAACGTTAATTTACGAAACAATAATAATATATCCATACATGTACAATCGATTCAGTGTTGATCAAATAAAATTATAAACACAGACAAAATATCAGTTACCTACACTCTATGGACATATATACTAACAGTCAATATTGTCTACATCAATAACAGATTTAAGAAAGATCCAGTTATAATTTACTCCTCTCATCAAAAGCACACTCATTGTACATAAAGTGCAATGTACGTTCATTGTACATTCAGTTTTTTTATAGTCCTTTCGTCAGTCACTCGTATACGAAAACCAAGAATTCTATAATCTAAAATACTCCGTCCTGTCTACATATGCAATTTCTATTTTGTTTGTATTTAGGTCGTGCATGGTTTGAGGTCTAGCTATCTCGTATCTTAGACATTTCAACTACAAAGCAGTAGATAGCGCTGAAAAATATAAGCAAAAGTAACACCCAGCAAACGAATGGCGAAAATGAAAAGCTTCTTATGCTCTCCTTTGTAGGAATTTCAAATATCTGCTCCCATCATCCCAACCTTAAAGTAAATAATGTGCCAGTACGTGGATGAAGACAGTTCTCAGATAGAATACTTGATTTTATGCAGCTTAATTGTGTATCAGCACTCACTGATTAGGCACAAACTTCCTCTTTCCTTATTTCCTACTGACTGTTACCGTGTTGTACGTATAGGCCACATCCTCTCAATGATTGGTTTGTATTGAAAAACGAAAAGGTAACACAGGGCCAAGTGTATAGATTATTTTTTCAAAATATATAGACAACCGTCTTCACTAAACCTGACTATACATCAACCGTAGGAAAACTACATAAGGCTGTGGCCGAATTTTTTATACCTATATTAAGTTTTTCTTAAAAAAAAAGTTTAATTTTGATACTCTCTTCATCGAACGTATGTGAAACTTTCTATTGTTACCAACTCTTGAACATAGGTAAAGAGCAATAAACCCAATTTTTCTACTTTTGAAAACATGGGTGAGCTCATGCTTGAACTTGCATGAACTTTATGCCGCGTGTGTTTTCTCCGATTGATTTGGACTATTTTCATCAACAATCCGTAAGCAAAAATCTTCAATGTTTCTGCCACAATTTAAATCCGTTATCTTAACGACCGAGAGAATGCGTCAATCGCTCCAAAATTTGATACTCGCTACGACTATGTATACTATAGAAAGTCTCTGAAGCGTACTTCTGCAAGTATGTGGAAAACATTTCGGTGATATGAAACCTTCCTTTCGTTCTAGGCATATATATATCTATATATCTATAACCAGGAAACAGGTTTTTCTCTTTGGAAGCGGAAGGGGTTCTGTTTTCTAAGTTGAAAAGAAGCATTTCTTTCCCTACTTGGTTCTCTTGGTAGAGGTCATATAATGATGATGGCCAGTGATATCAAGTGGGCTGGGGCACAGCTGGGTGTGTGCTGTGCGGCGACAACCTTGGAAGCGTTATTTTCCTTGAGAAAAGATAGTAAAGGATAGGCCTTCCGGGACGTGTGGATAGTCCAAAGGCAAGTGCAACATGCGTACAGTATGAGATCACCCAAAGCTGTATAGCTTAGTGTAAGGTCTTGCTTGAACGATAAGCCAAGAAGTTAAAGGGTGTCCACGGGGTCTGGTTGCCCAAAGTAGGATTGCTCCGGCAGGAAGATGCACACCACCGATCGGAATGCCGGACGAATGCCTTCTTGCCTGATTGCTGGGTACGGCTCTTCGGAGAGTATTCGTGGTGGCTGTACTTGCCCCAAAGTTTCGCGGGGAGCTACCTAAGAGGTGCTTAGGTAGGCCTCGACGTAAACCACTAAACGAGAATTTGGCCCACACCCATTTTCTATTGCGGGACCTCAGGGTAGCGAGGCCCCCTTCCATGGAGATTGTCTCTTTCCCTGAAGTGTCCTCAATCAACTAAAATGATTGCCAATGGTTGTAGGCAACCTGTGTGATTAAGGTCATGCCAGGCGTTAACACACAGATATAAATATAGTTCTAGGCGTAAAAATTAATGCTCTCTGCAACGCCTGGAATATGCTCTCTAATTCATAATTCCCATCTTAGATTCTCAAAAGTGTTAAAAATGTTCAGAACAGCTTATCCCTATGATGTATCAAAGAAAAAAACACAAAAATAAATCCGATTGACCGAAATTTGATGCGAAAAGTGTAATTTAAAGCAATTTTCTTGATTGTTATTTTATTTGCTTTTGTATTTTACTTTTCATTTAATAAATTTCTGCAAAATTTATTTTGTAAACTTTAATTGAAGCCAATTAATTAATTTGCACTTCCTAAAAATGGAATTATGATTATGTCAGCTTTCCAATGAACTCCACATACATATGTATGTATGCGCTTAGAGAGTTAACCATAAAATACAATTTCTTGTTTTTACTTGCTATCTATGCATACGCATATGCATGTATACAGCAAACGGAATCACACATCAGATGGCACATTTTATTTTTACAGATATTTACTGACTTTCGTGAAGTGTGTTGTTTTTATGTACGGGTGTCCCTCGTGTAACCGGTATAATTCATATCACGATGCCTCAAAACTTTTTCCATTTATTTACTTAAACAAAAATATAGATGTAATATAAATGAGGGCAATGCCTACCGTATTATATCACAACCTGTTTTATATAGCCTTGTACACGATATGAATCAAGGCAATGTGCACCGTGTAATATCGAAATCAAGCCTTAAGGTGTTATCAATGAAAACGTAAGTTAGCTTCAAGTCAAAAACTTTTATTTTTTCTCAAAGTTGGTTGCAACTTCTCTTATTAACCATAAAATAGAGACGAAAGCAAAAAGCAATTGGAAAAAAAAATCCAGCGGAACACATACTCGTTTGTTTGCAATCGGGTTATATCAAAACCGTGTTATAATATTCGAAAACATTGTACCGTTTTGTATCGAAGTTGTACTTGACAAGTACCGTGTTAAACGAGGTACATCTGTACAATCAAAAAGCTAAACGTTTACAAACTTTAAATGAACGCGTGCACGACGTATTTTAATGTGTTATGTGAGTGAATGAATGTCGTCACAATAGCATAACATTTATCGATTAATTGGATGCTTTTACAGTTTTCCTTATGCTTACGTCATAGATTACCTTTTTTTGCATTACAATTCCTCTAATATCCAAAAACCGTTTATTAATAATAGATTTTCCATAACTTTTTCAATTTAAATAAAAAAAAAAAAGAAATAATTAAAGAAATGATAATAGAAATGACTATCGTACAAAGAAGAAATGCTTTAAAAATCTTTTCGACCTTACGATAATAAAATTCAACCACATATCCACGAGACCTAGCAATAAATTAAGCCCAGTACTGAAAAATGTCGTTATGATGTTAAGTTTGTGTGTTCTTGGAACATTCAACCTTCACTTGGAAAACGTCAACCGCATACAGCGAAAATCTCAGAGGTTCACGAGTGACGAAAGTGTGTCCAACACTCTTGATACCTTTAAGCATCGGCGTAATATGGATTGTGTTGTGTTTATGTACAGGTATATTTAGAGCAAGTATTCTGCAGAGATAAAAGAGATTTTTCCACCGACTAAGTTCTTTAAGAGAACTACATGGCTTTCTTAGCGTTCCTACCTGCTCCTCCTGAGGTTATCTGCATCCCGCATAGCACACCCCCGCAACTCGTCGTTTTTTAGAAATACTGCCCGGCTTTGGAACAATCTACAAGCAATCGTCTTCCCCATCTTATCTGATGTCGCCATTCTCAAGTCAGAGCTTCATAAACACTACTTCCTCTCTCCACTCCTCCCTTCCTCACCGTCTTCCCGATCACCACCGCGGCCGCACGTGTAGAGAAGAAAAGTCTTACTGTAGAATCATTATTCGTGTCAAGACACTCAAAATGCACTTCAAATACATTTCACTAATAGGAACCTGAGTATAAAAATATGCAGCTAATTGAAAAGAACACGTGAACATTAATTATATTTATATATCATGCGAAAAGTGTGACAAATATCGCATTTTCTATAATAACTTCACAAGAGTTGTTACACATAAATTTTAATTAAAATTTTTATGTTTACAAAGCATTTTATGGCTTTAACCTTACGATTTCTCATTTCAGTTGAGTAAATATTTATTTGTATAGCAAATTTAATAATTTTTATATATATTACCTTATTATTAGATTTTAACGACGAACGAATTTCTTATCACGCATTCCATTCTCGATATGTATAACCAATCTGTACAAATCGATTTTAAGTGAGTATTTGTAGTTCCAGATTCGCGCTCTAAATTTCATTAATTTTATCATTAATACTATCTTGTGAACACCAAACTTTTTTAATTTCTTTGGAATGAAACGACATCACAGTATATTTCAACCCCTCATAATAACGTTCCATGAGGAGACAAATGCGGTTTTTTGGAAATATTGGGCTAGAAAAACTTGTTAAGGCCGACCATTCAACCAACCCAAGACCATTTTGAACATTTTCATCAAGCCGCAACTGATGAAACTCGTTCAAAAACTGATCAGTGTGGATACATTGGTCTAAAAATATATATCATGTCTAAACAGTTTATAATTAACTTGGCATTAATGTATGACGTTTTGTATGAACTTTCCATCTTGTCTGAAGCGTTAGAGAGCACGATAGTATATGCGGACAAACTAGTCCGTCGAACTATTCGCTATTTGGAAACACTAGAAGAAGTTAAAAAAGAAAACAAACTCATAGAAGCATCAGAGGCTGTTCAAGTGATGAAATTAGGAACATTAATTTTAACAGATAATAAAAAAATTACTATTATTAACAGAAATCAATTCCTTGTAAGTCTCATTAATAATATGACTAGAAGACTACATACAGAAAATGATTTGATAAGTGAATTTCGAGTACTAGATCCAACGGAGTGGCCAGCAGATATTGAAATTGGCTATGGAGAAAATGAAATCCAGTCATTATGCACCAGATTTAATTTAACATCACCGATGCGATGTATCAATGCGTTTAGAGATTATATTGATACTGGAGGCAAAGTAATTCCTGAAGATGTAGAAATCTTAATTCGATACATAAATATTGTACCTTGCAGTTCGACAGAGTGTGAGCGCGGATTCAGTAATATGAATATTATTTTAAATGACCAAAGAAATAGAATATTAATTGAAAATCTAGCAAATCCATTATTTATAAAAATGAGTGGCCCGCCATAACAATTATTTAAACCAGATGATTATGTAAAAATTTGGTTAAGGTCTCGTCGTTCAGCGGATGACAACAAAACAAGGAAAATTCAACCACAAAACCCTGAACATAATCCTATTTGGAATATTTTATAAAAACCATTAGTGTTTTCATGTATTGTTAAAAATATTTATGCGATATTGTGTGAGTATCTACTATGCGTATTTTATAATTTGTTAACTAATTTTTATTAAACGTTCCTATTATTGTAATAAGCATATATATATGTATATTACAATATACATATATTACAATATTTTGTGTATATATACATATACACAAAATGGGTTTCGTAATGATTTTCGTTTCCTTTCTTTTTTATGCTATATACAGGGCCGATCCTGGCGACGGGCAAAAATTGGGGGAAATCTCACCCCCCGTCGTCAAATTTGAGACATGAGACCGCACAGAACGGCCGCGTACCCAGTCCTGTCATATATACGCGTTCCGGTAAAAAAAAAGATAAAAACAATTAGCGTTCCGGTAAAAAAAAAATTAGCGTTCCGGTAAAAAAAAAAATTAGCACAACACCACGGGGTTTAGTGGCATTCGTACTCTTATTCTCTCTCTATATGTACGATTTAGTTAGTTGGTCAGCTGTTTTTCTTAAAGCCATAAATTTGCTTACTATTTATATAACTTCGTGGCAGTTAACTTTTAGTTTCATTCAGTTGCTTCTTGTTACGGATACTGATCTATTGGAATTTGTGATTCGGAAGCTCATTTCAATTTTGAATTCATTTGATTTTTCAGCGATTTGCGATATATATATATATATATATATATATATATATAGATATATATATAGATAAAGTGTGAGTTAAAATGCATTACCGTCGTCTTTTTTTTTCTGCAATGTAAAGCTTGTTAAACTTGTAATAATAAAAAGGCTAAGCGGATTGAAGTTTTTCGGTACATTGTCGCGACATGTGTTAATACAATTGGAAAAAATTTTGCCCAAATTTATTTTAATTATTATATATATGCGATATAATTTATGATGTTTTCGATGAAGAAAATGAAGTAATAAAATTACAGAATAATAATTTTAATATCATTTACGAATTAAATTCTAAATAATACTGTCAAAGTACGATTCCAATTCCTAGACTCACATAGCGCAATAGGAATTCACAAAAAAAATAAAATCAAACCAATCTTTTCTGAGCAACATCGCAAAGATGTCACTAATCAAAAAGCGTTTCTTCAGTTGCGAGCCATTGGGCTTAACTTTATTGAGTTGCATTGTGACTATTGTTTAGAGAGTTTTATTGTCCCTATTGCTACCGATTATCAAATTTGATTCAAAGTCACAAAAGCTATAACAAGGAAACAAATAATGTTCTCCTATGGTTAGTGGTTTGATCACACAACGCCACGTTACGAATCTGATTACGAATTCCGTAATTCGGTAGTTCGGTGTTGTTATTTAAATAACAACAATATTAGATAATTACAAGATTGCTCTGTGCTACTACTGCTGCTGTGCGATTGATTCGAATTCAAAGCTAGTTATCTCTACCAAGAGCGATGCGTTATTTTTTTTGTCATTACATGTAATTAAAAGAACTAAGAAAGTTATATACACTTCGTGTGAAACGAATTTTGAGAATATTTTTAAAATTTCATTTGTTTATTATGTTCCGTTTATATTATAAGAGTTTTTCAAATACTCAAAGCTCACCTGAAAATACACTTAATAAAAAATCTCATATTATATAAAGTGATTCTCGGCAAAATTTTAATTTCGACGAACATTTTCACTAGTTCGTCAATCAATGTTTTGAAGTTATTGACAAAAACATTTATTTATTTATTTTATTTCTAAAGTTAAGTGGTTATTAACCAGATCTGATTCGACGTATTTCACTAGAGACGGTAGCTTTGTAGTTGGTCCCATATTCTAATTTGATTTCACCGGGTTTTGGAAATTTGATCTGAAAAAATTGATAAAAATACAATCGATGTGAGACTGCGTGCTGAATACCTGCCCGGTGGCTTAAACTCACGGTACCCACTGACACAACGAGTTATTTTAGCAAGAACCGGCGCCGCCCTGTGGAGAGCACGAGATCTACTTGCACCTTACTATTTAAAGTTCTCCAGCTTTTGAGTTACCACATCCACTTAGATACTCGCCGAAAGACTGTACTCAGCAATAAGGGCTCCCCGCCATTTCCACCGAAGTATCCGCGTCGCTACGACACTTAGGTTTCCTTCAGAAACACAAGAGGTTCGCCTAGGCAGTCGGGATAATTGCGTTCTGACACCCGTGGCGCTGTAAGTGTACGCTTTGGCTTTACTTTAGGCCACCCTAGTCACTCTTGCCATACGATCCTGCTCCCTACTCTCGTCTACTAGCTATAGAAAGTGCATTTGCGAGATTCTAAGCGAGATATAAATCACCAAACTTCGAATTTCAGTTCTATTTCAGTTTTTAATAATTTTGACATCATGCGAATAGAACAATGAAGAGATAAAAAATCCCCTGATCACGAAATTCCTCTCAATCAATCATGTTCGAATTACGATCGTCAACGCTATCCCGACTACACATGTAGTTTTAGATGTTACTTATGAAATAAAGAAATTACTATACCTTTCTTTCTATTTGGCGACTATAAAAATCCGAAGCGTGACAACTGTGAATAACTTAGACGCCTAAAGAACTTAATCTTTTCAATATATATATGGCTTAAAAGAAAGCTTTTAGTATTTGCTACTAGAGCAGCTTACATTACACGACAGTTTTTTTCTTCTTTTTATAAATCGTTGCCATTATTAAGGTCTATTTCACATTTACGCCGCAATTGTATATTATTTTATTTTTTTTTTAAATCTAATTAAATACGAAATTAGTTAAGGCAACTCCCCGCAAAAAAACCAAAACCAAAAGTAATTAATTTTTGTTTTTTTTTTCTCTATAACTTTCAAATCAATATCATTACAGGGTACACCTTTAAATTTGGCCATCTGTGTGCGTTTACTTATCTCAAACAAGTTTACCATCATAACCGAAAAAAACCCGACATTAGAGCTGCAATTAATTATGTCAAAGGGAAGAGTAATTATCGCATTTTTGCTTATTTTCCATTGCATCTTAATACCACTGACAACATGTAACGAAGCACAACCGACTATCTTAGGCACTGACCTACGATTCGGCCGTAATGTTAATCCAGACAAGGTACGAGTGGTAACAGCAAAATCCAATAAGGGCTCCGACGTTGAAATCTTGGTGGGCCGAAATACTAGAAAAGGGCGAGAAAAAGTCTAAATGCAAACATTCGACAGATAATTTAAAAAAAAAAATTATGACCCAAGCAACCCTTTTTTTCTTCTACAATAACTTAAAGGAGCACATTCCTGTCTAAATGCTTATTATATAATATTTTAAGTTTTTATTGTTATTGCTTATGTTTACGCAAAAAAAATAAAAAAAAAAAAAAAAATTTAATGCTTAAGAAAAATTCGAGTATATATAAAGAAAGTTAAAGAAAAAAGCTTTGCTACACTCAATGCTGTCGATGAGGTGGTAGTCATTGTCTGTCCTGGAGACGCTTCACCATTGCGCCACCTGCATGTTGATTAATCTTTCCGTCAGCTTCATTATTTGTGTCGGAGAACTCGGTTAATCGTTTGGAGCCTCTCCTTACTAAGAATCCGGAACTGGGCGCGTTTCTTAATGCTAACTTTGATATAATTAAAAGGTCGAACAGCGGGCGTTTATGCAATTTCTGTCTGTAGGAATCTAATAAATGTATATAGCCGTACATCAGTACGATAAGACTATCGCTGCCATCTGCTTCTCTGGCCTGCATCTCTAATGGTTTTCTGCTTCACGGCATTCAATTCGGCTTTAAGGCACCGATTTTCCTCCTTCAGCGCTGCCTCCGCTGATGTCGACGATCCTTTGTCGTACATATCGTCGTACATGCTTGGCATATCATTATCATACGTAACTGTAACGGGTCTTACGATATTATGTGGGTCTGGCGTTTCTGTCTCTGTACCTTCTTGTTCTCCCTCCACCTGATCTACTTGCGCTGCTTTTCGTATGCCTAAAATCAGTTCTTCTATACCTGCTCAAAAGCGTTCGTCTAGTACGTCCGTCTCGTCAAAACCTTACAAGCCCTCCTCACTAGTCACAATCCGTATGTTTCCGTCTTTTAATAGCTAAGCCGTCATTCTATTTACTGCTTGCGTCAATCTCCATTTATTGGCGTACCAAATGTACGCGCATATATACGTGTGACTCCCCCCTTCTGCCTATCTAACCGTCTTACGGAAAATCTAATTTTGCGCAATTTGGCATTAACCATTTCCCGGCTTACTAAATTATTTGTGGTCTTGGTCAGTAGGTCAGTTAACTCCATTAACTTTACCCTACATACTCTACGTCCGTCAATACTCCACAACTCTGGGTATCTGTATTAAAGTCTGCTAAATAGGTCGTCAGGTATGTATGCCATATCGTAATTATGTAAATATATATGTAAATACATTTAATAATTATAATATAAATAATAAATATAATAATATAAATAACCTGAAAAGAAAGCGATCGATTAGAAAGAAAACGATACTTGTACATAAAAATCGAAAACTAAGAATAGTAAAAAGCTATAAATGAAATTTACAATACGTTGCAAATGTGCATATTTATATATATATATATCCCCGAACATAAATGTGCTCGAGCATAAATATCTAGAACATAAATATCCAAACTATTTTATATATGTTTATACACATGTACACATAGACATGAATCTGGCGATAAATTTCCATATATATGCAACCGATGATAAAAATAATATGTCAGTACCTACATAGAGTGCCGCATCAACTGTTTCTAAAATAGACTGCGATATAAGGAACGGGTACTTAATGTGCTACTGTTTCAAATTCGAAAGCAGCTTAAGGGTCTACAAGACCGATTATATTTCATACGAAACTTGAATCACTTATCCGTTGTAACTTCTTACACCGGATAACTTGTAACTTCTTATCCGTTGTTGTAACTTCTTTACGTAAGGCGACATAACATTTCAAAGTAACGGGATTCTAAAATATATTCCAACATTTATTCATCTATTTTTAATCTATTTCAGTTTACAAAAATGCAGGACACCGACCACGATATCAACACAGTAAAGATATATATATTAAAAAAAAAATTTTGTTATTTATAACTTGTTTACCATCTATATTATTTGCGAGGTACGGCCTGGAATTAAAGCAGGAAACCAACAGCTCCGTTCTAGACTTTATTCATCGATCCAGCAAAGACCTTCGCAAATCAGTTTATCCAAAAATTGCTGGGCTCGATATTCAGACCATCTCTCTCTCCCTCTTACCCTCTCTCCCTCTCTCTCTCATCCCTTATCACAATAAACCACCAACGTTTCAATTTTAGCACAAAAAAAGTGTATTAAGTCGCGAAAACTCAGACTGTAAGCTGATCGTAGTCGGAGCCTCCCTCTTACTTCAAATAGGTTTTCCGCCCAATCGTACTAGTGGGGCCATGGAGTCTCTATAACTTTAATTCAATTTCAACGCGCTCGCTATGAGTCGACACTTATTGAGGAAAATGTTTAAGATAAACAAATTTTTTTCGCGATTGTTATGTCTCTATAACATCTAGTGTGGTCATCGTTTCAAAATATAGGTGGCAAACAGTAACTTCGTTTTCTTTTTCAAATCTACCTTAACCCGCCATCAAAGGAACTAAATTAAGAATTTCACTTTTATTAAAAATAAATTTAGCTTAGATAGGTCTCTCGAGTATTTCATTGGTTGTTATCATAAAATTGATGCACTCATTCGTTTCCCAAACAAATGGAAGAATGAGAGCCACGTATATCTAGAAATGATTCAGTTGAAGTGTAGGTTCCAATACTTTTTTGAATGCTCTCCGAATTTTTAGTTTTCCTTTTGTTTTTCTTCGCTTTTTGTTTTGGGTGTGATTCGTTTTGTTTGTTTGTTCAGAGCAAAGCTTTCAAGCATCTGCTCACATTTACCCATGCGCATAAAACAGAACATACTTATATGAGGAAAATAACTTTTTTTGAGTAAAATATTTGGATATAAAACTTTTTCTCTCTAGATCTATCTCGATAAATTTACCGCTACAATTTTTCATATATGACGGTTTAGTGGCATTCGTACTCTTATTCTCTCTCTATATGTACAGTTTAATTAGTTTGTCAGCTGTTTTTCTTAAAGCCATAAATTTGTTTACTGTTTGCTTAACTTCGTGGCCGTTAACTTTTAGTTTCATTCAGTTGCCTTTCGTTACGGATACTGATCTGTTGGAATTTGTGATTCGGAAGCTCATTTCAATTTTGAATTCATTTGATTTTTCAGTGATTTGCAGAAACATACACATCTACAAATACGCTCGATCTTACTGATACATTAATCTGAACAGTAACCACACACACACATATATATATATATATAGATAAAGTGTGAGTTAAAATGCATTACCGTCGTCTTTTTTTTGTGCTTTTTAATAAAAAAAACAATCTGCAATGTAAAGCTTGTTAAACGTGTAATAATAAGAAGGCTACGCGAATTGAAGTTTTTCGGGACATTGTCGCGACATGTGTTAATAGAATTGGAAAAAATGTTGCTCAATTTATTTTAATTATTATATATATGCGATATAATTTATGATGTTTTCGATGAAGAAAATGAAGTAATAAAAGTAAAGAATAATAATATTAATATCGTTTACGAATTAAATTCTAAATAATACTGTCAAAGTACGATTCCAATTCCTAGACTCACGGCTGACTGTCGCACATAGCGCAATAGGAATTCACAAAAAAAATAAAATCAAACAAATCTTTTCTGAGCAACATCGCAAAGATGTCACTAAAAGCGTTTCTTCACTTGCGAGCCTTTGGGCTTAACTTTACTGAGTTGCATTGTGACTATTGTTTATAGAGTTTTATTGTTCCTATTGCGCCCGACTATCAAATTTGATTCAAAGTCACAAAAGCTATAACAAGAAAACAAATAATTTTCTCCTATGGCTAGTGGTTTGATCACACAACGCCACATTACGAATCTGATTACGAATTCCGTAATCCGGTAGTCCGGTGTTGTTTTAAATAACAAATTTAAATGTAACAACAACAATATTAGATAATTACAAGATTGCTCTGTGCTACTACTACTGCTGTGCGATAGATTCGAATTCAAATCTAGTTATCTCCACCAAGAGCAATGCGAATTTTAAAGTTGCATTAAAGTGTCAACGAACTATTAGCTTTGTTGTTGACTTCAAGGTCTATTTTTCTTGAATTTTATTTTCAATGCGTTTGTCTTAAATTTCTGCAGCATATTTTGAAAAATTCATCGAATAAAACCGATATTTTGTCCCGTCTTTTTTTTTTAAGCTTAAATGTATCAAAAAGAAAGACCAGAAAATTGTACTCGGTCGGGACCGAATCTTTTATACCCCCACGGTAAAAAAAATTCCTAAAAAAGACTTAAAAAAACAAAAGAATTAAATTAAATTGCATACTCTATAATAGTGAGTGGTCGCGGCTGATTTTCCTTCTTTCAGAATAAAAGGGGAAAGTTATATGGCGTATGTGTTATACAAGGAATAACCACGGAAAGCAAAGATGTTCACTGTTTTTGACAGATTGACAGACGGACATGGTGGTCAAGTATTTAGATTATTTATTTATATTTATGGGGTTTTCGAGGCTTGCTTTTGCGCGTTGTAAATGTATATTGTGTAGGCGTGGTAAATTTTTCCCACTTTTATACATGAAGTAAAGCATCGTGCACAGAATATACGTTAAAATTTTTGTAGATTTACCTGCTGCAGGATTAATGAACCAAAAACAATTGGGCTCATCCTTCGAACGATTTCGCTCATTTTCGATACCAGCCTGCGTGCAAAAACTTCCAATGCTTCTAGCAATTTTGAAGTCCATAGCTTCATTTTTGCCGCTAGAAGATTGTTTACAACGGACATTGCACAGACGGACGGACGAACGGGCAGACATGCTTAAATCGACTCAGAATTTGACGCTGATCAAGAATATATATACTTTAGGGGGTCTTTGGAGCTTCCTTTCAGGTAGTGCAAATGTTTCGAGAAATGAATATACCTCTCATTTTTCGGAGATGCGTGTAAAAATGACACAACATTCAAACGTACGCCTAAAAACAGCTTACGCTCTAACTGAAGTGAATATTCCGGCTTAAAACTGAGATTGCAGTGTGAAATACAACGAAAAATTTGGATTGCCGCACAAACCAATTGATAAAAAACGCGACTGTTAAGGTAGAATACCTCGCTGCATTCCCCAGTACAGTAGAATGTATTCTAATTAAGATTCGCATGTGGCCACACCTATAATGAATGCTCGATCGGTAAACGTATAGGACTTACAAGAAGGCCATCATAAATAAAAGCCGAAGATTGAAATTTCAGATTGCAAAAAAACTTCTGGTTCCATTAAGATTGAGGATCTAATCGCAATCAGATATCTGACAAAAAATAGAGAATCTAATCGAAAACGGATATACCCAATGTATTGAAATTTCAACGGCTTTCAATGGATTACAATACGAGGTCTACTTGGCACATCGACCAAATTAGAAGCCCTTCCATAGCTGGGGTTCAAATTCGAAACCGAATTTCAGTTCTAATTTACACTGCAATACCCGACTTACTGATTAGATATCGAATTAATTCCAATTAGGCTGCTTTTTCTAGCTTAGCTCAACTAATATTAAAGTTAATATTGAAACCTTTCATTACCACTCCATTTTTATATAATGGAATTTTTAATTTTCAATAACCTGCCTTAATATACGGGCATACCATTAAATAAAATAATTTTTTTTTAACGTTTATTATGCTAATGAACGTAAAAATGATATTATATAGGGTATGGTGTAGCAGAATCGAAATAAAGATCAACAAAGAAAAAGAAAAACAATGGGATTCACGTGTGTAGGCCTTAAGTACTGTTAAAGTAATAAATCAATTAATTAATATAATAAAAGATATATCATAACTTTGTTTTTGTGTCGCTTACTCTCCTTTTCAATTACGAAGAAACTGACTTGAATGTTGTATTTAATATAACGGTTACAGACATAAGCAATAAGAAAGGTAAAAGCCTAAAGTAAGAGAGAGAGAAAGAGAAAGTGTTGTTCACCTTCTTGATCCGCGATACGTACTCATTCCTATTCATATTCACTCGACTGCAATTCAATCTGTTTGATATGCCATCCAGCAATCCGTCGTCTACTTATGTGCTCACGTAAATATTTTTAATGCCTATTCATTGCCCATTAACCGATGAGGTAACAAACAAATTAACTGAAACTTTATTATCTGCATTAAAAAGGCATTAATTTCATTTGCACTTATAAGCGCACATATATTTGCTTAAAACTTACAAAATTGTTTCGGGAGTTTCTCTCAATTGTTTAATTCATGTCACAAGTATCGCTTTTTTTTATTATTATTGTTATTATTTGCACTATTCAGTAGCAGCGCTTGGTTTGCAGGAATTTTCGAAGGCGTATTTTAATAAGTTATCCCCGGCCGAGTTCGTGTTTATTATTGTTTAAATCTGTTTGAAGGCAACTTCATAATGAGTATAAGTTACCTAACCATCGTTTGTATTGTAAATGGATCGATCGCCCATGCTCTGTCTGTCTCCGATTGCGAAATCGTTTGCGTTAGCAAGAGTGAAAGGGAATGCGTTACCACACGCATTCTTAAGACTTTGAGTTTTAATTAATGCTAATATCCGCTTAAACGGTATTGGCACTCTCGTGGCGATACCCAAAGAGTGGTTGTCGCACGGACTTTTATTCCAACAGAAGAACTTTTATATCTCATACCACAAAGTATACATTTCACTGATCTTGCATTTCATTACCTCTGTTAACTTATTCACATATCTCAAGATAGTTCTTGCCAAAGAACCGTCGAAATGGAATTAGAAACTATTAGGTAAAAATGTCGACCATCGATCGAAGTGGTTGCTGTTAAAGGACGATAAAACAAGACAACAAAAAAACGATCTTTACCATCATTTCATCGAATACCGTAAAATACCCTAACGATAAATTCCGTTAAAAAAGTTGCCTTAAAGAACATATACCCTGTTTGACTTTGCTTCGTTTTATTTTGATTACAAGAATCCTTTTTTCAAAATTTTCTAATCAAAGTCTCTCTTTTCTCTCTTAGTTCAAATAGAATACATTTTTAATCAAAAAAAAAAGTAAACTTTTTTGTTTTGGTTTTATTTAACACAAGTCCCGAAAATATAGATTAGAGAAAGCGCGCAATGATCTTAAGAAAACGATGCCGGCCATGGTAATAGTAAAAATCTTGAATGTGCCTTTCGAATCGATGTTCATCAAATGGCCTTCAAAGATAATTAAACGCCAACGCCCAGAAGGCAGCATCAGAGATCCCATAAAGTGTATATATTCTTGATCTGCATCAAATTCTAAATCGATTTACGGACACATGTCCATCTGTTCTTCTGGCCGTCTGTCCGTCTGTATAATGTCTGTTGTAAACATTTTCTTGGCCGCAAAAATGAAGCTATCGACTTCAAATTTGACAGCAACAGTGCAAGTTCTTGCACGCAGGTTTCTATTGAAAATGGGCCAGATCGGTCGAAGGATACGCCCTCAGCACCGCGTAAACTGAGGATACCTCTGTTTTTCAAAGGGAAGGAAAAATTGGTTTTTTGCTCATTACTCATAAACTATAGCAAATAAATGTACAAAAATTTGAACGCGATGCTGCAGCGTGTGTGCACAAAAATGGAAAAAAGTGGGCACGTCTATCCAATATTATAGCGTATCAAATTTGAAATATTTTTTCAATATCTTTATGACACGCAGAACGAGCTGCAAAAACTCCGTAAAGTATGCATTTTCTGCACCAGTTTCAACTCTTGAATGCACCTAAACATGTACGACTGTTTGTCTGTCCATCTGTCTGTTTACGAAACTTTGTGATGTTTGTGGTAAACGGTCTGGCGTTAGCGAAAATGAGGATGTCGCCTACAAATTTGCAAAACAATTTGGAATAGACCTAAACTTTTCAAAGGACATGTCTACAACACCCATATGCCTCTACGACAAAAACATTTCTTTTGAGAATAAAAGAAATTAACTGCATCCACTCCGTATTATGGAGCGTGAGAATTTTGTCCTTTTACTTCTTTTGTCTTTTTTGGGGATAAACGGTGATGGGTATAAAATATTCGGTCCCGACAAAATTTAACTTTCTTACTTGTTTTTTTTTTTTATTTTTTCTGAACGATGACTGAGCAACATGTGCTTCATATATAATAATTTTTTTTTTTGTAATTTCATAAGTGGTTCTTATGCACAACCCATTAATTAAAATGTCTTGAATAGTCTACAAGTACGGTTGAACTGGAGAGAAGAAATTATTAAAAATTAAACGAGACCTTTCATGGGTTTATCGTAGCATAATTAAAATATAATAGTACTTTCTTGCCACACACACACAATTTTCTTCACAATTTATAACTCATTGCATTTCATGCAATAAATATTCCTTTACTTGCTTAATATTCGATTTTCTGCCACGCACTATAAATTTGTCTGCATCAATGTATCAAATGATAATATGCTAATAACATGAGATATATATATGTATGTATGTACATCTGTATCGGTTTGTGTACATTTGCCTAATTAGAGTATTAATGAAAGAAAAATTAAAAACAAAAAATTATACGTTACCATCGAAAGGCAAAAAAACATGCAATCCCGAGTAACAACAAAAAGTTGCGTTATTTTTTTTTTCATTACATATAATAAAATGAAAAAAAAGGCGTGTTAATAATTAAATTGTCAGAGCTATTTGCTGCCTTGGCTCATATAAGCATCTTATTATATTGAAGAAGCATAGACGATAAAAGAAGACAAAAAATAAACTCCATTCAATCCCACATAATATTAAATTACTATAGTATACGGCTTAAGGCAAACCTAATAGTATATAGCGAGCGCCAGTAAAACAGCTGAAACTTTCACTTTCAATTTGCCCATTTCTCTGCAGATAAATAGAAGTGAAAAACAGATTGACTTAAAGATACAAGAGAGAGAGCTTAACGAATAACTTGGCCTCATTGAAAGCCAAGCAATGAGTTTTCGATGATCTCGCATTCCGTATGCGTTTGTTACAATTCGCTTCAGTTACATATTATGAAATCTCGTCCAACAAAAACTCAAGGAAACTAAATAAATGAAATAAATGAGAAAGTTATCTTCGACTTAAGACGAATTTTGGATTCTCAACCTCTCAAATAACTATATAAAAATTGTTGCGAATTTTGGTGATGCCTTTTGGGCGCGCACAATTTGGGCCACGTCTCGGAACTACCACTTCTTATAACTACTTGGTGCGATTAGTCGTACGCTCTTGGGAGTGTTTTGAAAATTTTAACTTTTTAAATTTGTTTGCTTTTACCTTTCTTTGAGTTAAGTGCGAATTTTTATACAGACCACGCCTACTCCTAAGATTGATTTTTAGTTATTCACTAGCAAAATGCTATAATATGTCGGATTTCAGCTGTCTGTCATATTTTTCGCAGTCGCGGGGTGTAGTGAAAAGAACGGACATATAGACGAACAAGGCTATATGACTTTAGAATCTTCAGAAAACCAAAAGAAGGCCGAAGGATTTGGCTCAACCCGCATTATGATCAACAATTACGTGTATTTGTGATTAATTTTAACGATATGATAAAATAGGTCTTCTATGAAAGTAACATGCTTTCAAAGAAATAAAAGAAAAATAAGATAGAGATCATAAATAATTTAAATCAAATGACTTACTACTCACTACCTAAATCATAGTTTTGTTTTGCAATATTTGCTCGAATCTCTCAGCTACGGGACGCGAGTACTACTGCTGCTACAAACTGCTGCTGCACAAACATATTAATTATCTTAAAATACCTATTTACGCTATTTACGCGCTTACGATGAGACGAGAAGCAAAAAACTTAAGAAAAAAGCCAGTTTGATACAATCTATGCGCATTTCTCTTGTATGTATTTTCTCTCATTTCTTTAATTTACTCGAAATCATCTTTAATCATGAATTCAACAGCTGGTCGTTGGTTTGGCCGGCTTGTCTATTTAGGACATTTTGCAATCGAAATAAGAGCTTCAATGTCACGGCTGTTATGTTACGTTGCCAACCGGTATTTTTAGTAGTTTTCAGTTTACTTTTGTTTTTTTTTTTGCGCTTTTTCTCTTTTTATAACTGCCTTTGTAACTTTATGTACTGTTACATCATATGTCTTTAAATGAATAGTTAACTTTTTTTATGGATTTCTTGTTTTTTGGTATTAATGATCATCATCTTAACCGGTATATATATCCGTGTATGGACTTTCGTTTAACAAACATGTTCCAAAATTAGTGAACAAGGAAATAACCATAAATTAGCGCAATATAATCGTTCATCTGCGCACAGTTGCAATAATAGTGAAGAAAGGCCTTTGAAATGCATGTTATATGTTATGCGAACACGCACACGCTCATCCCAAACACGCAGATGTTTGATCTAAAAAGAAAATACTTTTGCTAAGTAATATTTCAAAGGTTCGTAACTTACCACTTACCTTTGACATGAACTTACCTTTCAGTTGAATTTGCGAAATGTTTATTATTCATTTTTGCACTTCCCCCGACAGTTGTGCTACATAAAGAATTAAGAAGGTATAAGTAAATTTGAGCTTTCTTTGTTAATGTGTATCGAAGATCAAAATTAGCTTCTACGTCAGCCAAGTCAATATGTATGTCTGTCTAAGTATTATCTATCTTGTCCTACACCCTGTAGTCCCTGCTCCCTAAAAATACGACAAGTTAAAATTGGGCACCTATGAGGACCACGTACAAGTCGCCAATAAACGCTTATAGTAAACGTTTTGAACCCTCTCCCAAGGAAATACTCGCAAAAAAAATGTATCTTCTTTGTATGACAAGAGAATTTCATTATTATTATTTCATGATGGGAACTGATGTTGGGAACAGATGTGGTTTGAGATGTGAATTTGCTGTGGTAAGGATGGACCGTTAAAGAGATTTTTTCGCAAACCTCTTCTTTGTTCTTATGAAGAACAAACCTTTTCATGGCAACAAGGTTTGATATTTTATGATGAAACTACGTGAAGAATTATATCATACAAACCGGTGGAGGTTGTCCAACTATGTTGGTTATTAGATAAATTTAACCTACAAGTTAAAGGTAAAAAAGCAAGGTCTGCCAACCTATTTACTCCTCATATAATAGTAAACTTTATAAAGCTCAGTTATCTCGTATAATGTTTACGAATACCTTGAAAGCTAGCTTGAAGAAACCTATATATCAGCGTTACTTTATCGGTCGATTACATTTGGTTAATTATTGTTTAGAATTGTTATTGACACAAAAACTATGCAATTATCTGACTAATTCTTATGCAGTTAAGCCTTCAACTTAAATTTCGGTTCGCTTTCTGTATTTATTTCTGTTTTTGTGTATCTTCTGCTTTTTCGTTCTTTTATCAAATGTAATTAAAAGAACTAAGGAAGTTATATACACTTCGCGTGAAACGAATTTTGAGTGCGTAACGACTGCAGAATATTTTTAAAATTTCATTTGTTTATCATGTTCATGTATCTCAGATTATCCTTTCCCAAGATACGTCGGCAGAATAAAACTGACATGACCTGCCCCCTACTCTCGTCTACTAAATATAGAAAGTGCATTTGCGACATTCTAAGCGCGATATAAATCACCACACTTCGAATTTCAGTTCTATTTCAGTTTCTAATAATTTTGACATCATGCGAATAGAACAATGAAGAGATAAAAAATCCACTGATCACGAAATTCCTCTCAATCAATCATGTTCGAATTACGATCGTCAACGTTATCCCGACTACACATGTAGTTTTAGATGTTACTTATGAAATAAACAAATTACTATACCTTTCTTT